>JALJEG010000081.1:0-38975 GCA_023653615.1 Apiotrichum siamense
GGGGGGGGGAGGGGGGGCGGGAGGGGGGAGGGGGGGCACCCCACGCCATACATCAAGAGCTGGTCCATGTTTGCGCTAAACTGGCACCCACCCTTTCAATATCGACGTCGTCGCGTCAAAGCAGGCGGGATTCCTGGAGACCCGCCCGTCACTGGAAAGGAGCTCAGAGGCGGCGGTGGAGGGGAAGCATCCAGTTCCCAACCTTTGAAGGAATCTAAGAGCTGCTATCAGCGTGTCCATGCGCGACAGTTACGACAGCAGCAGATTATGGTCATCTGTTGGCGGCCAGGCATATCTAGATAGACAGCCACGAAGCTTGCACTCTGGAGTTTAACTTCTCAGTGCCCTGCTGCACTGAAAAAGGCGGCGTACACCCTACCAGAAGACGCTTGGGAGCGAAACGGTTACCCAACGAATGGACGCCCTCCTCCGTTCGCTTCTCGACGTCCAGTGTTTCTTCGCTTCCTTGCTGATGCCAAGTGCGTCAATGGTTTCCCTCATTATTTCGAGATGACTGAGGCGAAGGAACGCAACGTTGCCAAGAACTGCCTCTCCCAGATTCTCGTCTGTTATACTGCAAGACACTCCGAAGAGTATCAATGCGGTCGTGGAGGGTGCGAGCATGGAAGACGGTGAGCAGTACCAGTTGGACTCGCTCCGCCAAGAGACAAGAACAGTCTGACGCTGATGACCAACGCAGATGCCTGTACCAGGCTGGCGAGTTTCGTACGCAAATGGACGCTGCCCCTACATGAGCCATGTTACTGAAGGAAGGCCCCATGGGCAGAGCGATGGTCCAGTCTCTCCTTTGTCGCCTGGAGAGCACTGCCCGCATAGCTTTCGTCCCCCGCCCGACCTACAGGAGAACACGGAAAGGCCTACAGTCACTACCAAGGATGAGCCGCGCAGTCCCGAGCCGCTGCGAACGGCTCACGATCGTCAAGTTTACCAGCCCATCCAGGGATGCTCTCACCCGCAGTGTGCTGTCAGGGTTCCGTCGTCCAAGAATCTTAGGCGAAGTTTGAAAGGTTGGCTCGGAAGGGTCGCTCACGCGACCGTCTGCTCACCAGCAGCACACTGCTCGAGAGTGGGCCCATCCAGCTGCCGAGTGGTGCCGCCCCACCAGACCCGCGGGTGCGCTCTCGGTGGTGTGCGTGGCGGGTGTACCATCAGCGGGCCCCAAACGACGTTTCCTACGGCTCCCTTGGCAGGGATCTCGGAGGTCGAGCTTGCGGAGCATGCTTCCAGCTGCGGGGGATCCCGGCGCACGAGCACGCTCCGCATGGTGCCGCTGTTCTCCATGACGTCAACGGCGACAGGTCTGCGGTGCGGCGGGATCCAACGAGGGTCTGAACGCGCTCCGCGAGTTGTGGACAGATGGAGATGCCGACTGGATTGCCGGCGGTCCGCGCTGTCCTACACCGCCTCGTCGCCTCTCTCCCTGGCCGTAGCGGTTGGTTCCCGGCGGGCCTCGGACTCGGTCCACGGCTTCGGACCAACTGTAAAGGTGGGGGAGGTTCTGGTAGCGCACTCGGCAGGCACTCCAGATCCCGACTACCCAGATCCCGAGGGTGCACAGCTAGCTGCATGGGGCTCGGCGGTGGCGGCTCTACCGAGCGCTGCTGGCACCTCATACTGCACCGGGGGTGCCGCTTCTGCGCTGCTGCATAGGTACCAGGTGGCAGATGGCCAGTTCGGTTGCTCAGATATGCATGGCCCCCTCGGCTTGTACCGTCCTGCCCCGCTGCGTCCCATCGCTTACGGATCGGACGGGACGCATGTCCGATGTCGTTGCTCGCCCGCCAAGGACACGGAAATAGTTGGAGCACCGCTTCGGCGTCACCTTCGGAAGCCCCTCCACCTGGATATATTAGGTGCACGGGGTCTCAGACCTCACCGTCTCTTCTCGTCACCTGCTCATCGACTCGCCAGCAATGCTCATCACCACTGGCCTGCTGGTCCTCCTGTCGCTCGCGCCAGCCGCGCTGGCCGCGCCGCCCAAGAACCGGCGCGCGATCACGCCCATCTCCGACGCCGCACCCGTCAACGGCCAGACGTACGACTACGTCATTGCAGGCGGCGGCCTCGGCGGCGTCGTCCTCGCCGCGCGCCTTTCCGAAGACAGCTCCAAGAAGGTGCTCATGATCGAGGCCGGCTACGATGAGGAGAACAACGCCAATGTGTATGGTGCGTGGTACGCCTGCGCGTATGCTAGCCCACTGACGGCCACAGAGGCAAGCAACTACCAGGCCGCGTTCGGCGTGGGTGTCACCGGGGGGGCGCTCCGAGTTTGTCGCTGACCCCGCCCAGACAGCTGTCGACTGGCAGTACAAGACTGTCCCACAGTCATCAGCCAACAACCAGCAGCAGACGATGCGTTCCGGTCGCGCTCTTGGCGGCAGCACCACGATCAACGGCATGGCCTGGAGCAAGCCTCACACCTTCCAGCTCGACTCGCTGGAGACCCTCGGCAACCAGGGTGTCAACTGGGCATCCCTCTCTCCCTATGTAGGTGCTCCTGTCTCTCGCTTCTGGCTGACAAACAGATGGCGCGCGTTGAGAAGTTCCACGCGCCTTCCAGCCAGCAAGCTGCCGCTGGCGTAACCTACTCCACGTCGTGTCACGGCACGAGTGGTGTAATTGACACGAGCATTGACGGGTACGTCATACCACCCCCCAGTGGACAACAACGGCTGCTGACCTCCAGGATCCCGAACGGATTTGAGCACGACTTCAACACGTCCGTCCTCTCCATCGGCCTGCCGTACGCCGGCGATAATACCTGCGGCAACCCCGCCGGCGGCGCACCCATGGCCCACAACTCGTGGAACAACATTCGCTCGGACACTTGTGAGCTGCATAGCAAGTACCTGATCATCGCAATCTAAACGCAGACCGTGCCTACCTTTGGGGCAAGGACCGCCCGAACCTTACTGGTGAGTCGCTCAAAGCTTGACGGCCGACTAACCGGCCACAGTCGTCGTCGGCGCCAAGGTCGGCAAGGTCCTCTTGTCCTCGGACACGACACCTCGCGCAACCGGCGTCCAGTTCCGCGACAAGAACGGCAAAACGTACACCGCCAACGCCAGCCGCGAGGTGCTCATGGCTGCTGGCTCGATCAAGACGCCCATCATCCTCCAGCAGTCGGGCATCGGCCCTTCGGCGTTCCTGTCGGCCGCCGGCGTCCAGCAGCGGGTCGACCTGCCCGTTGGCCAGAATCTGATCGACCAGGTCACCACGACGACCAACTGGAACACCAACGGCGCTGGAGGAGGCGGCCAGCCCATTTTGTTCCCCCGCTTCCAGGACCTGTTCTCTGGTGCGGACGCGACGCGCGTGACCAACCTCCTCAACACCAAGTTGTCAGCCTACGCGCAGCAGGAGGCCAATGCGGGTACCACGGGCTCAGCTGCAGGTCTCCAGAAGGTCATGGAGATCCAACGCAACTGGATCCTCAACCAAGGTGCCAGCTTCTCTGAAAACTATGACTATTCGTACGGTGAGCATTTGTCAAACCCACACTCCCGAGCTGATGATCAGGCAACACACTCGGCTACGACTCGTGGTTCCTGATTCCCTTCGGCCGCGGAACCATCAAGATCACCAATAGCGACCCGTACTCCGAGTCGTCGTACGCCATCGACCCCCGCTACTTTGCCAACGAGTTTGACGCCCTCGCCAACGGCGCCACTGCGCGCTTCACACGCAAGGTCTCTACCACCTCGCCCCTCAGCAATCGCGTCTCGGGTGCCGCCAGCTCGGTCCCGAATAACGATAACATCGACCAATGGACGACGTGGGCCAAGGCCAACTTTCGCTCCAACTGGCACCCGATCGCGACCGCCGCCATGATGAGCAAGGATCTCGGCGGGTGCGTCGATTCGCGTCACCGCGTGTACGGCGTCAACGGCCTGCGCGTCGTCGACGCCTCCAATCTTCCCTTCCAGGTCTCGTCGCACCTCATGACTGTGCTGTACGGCCTCGCCGAGCGTGCCGCCGAACTCATCAAGGCGGACAACGCGGGTGGCACCACCCCACCCCCAACTGGCGGTCGCGCGGTGCACCCCAACGGCGACAACGCGCAGTGCCTCTCCGTCTCGGGCTCGTTCGCCAACGGCGCACCCGTCGTCATTGCCCCCTGCGTCGCCAACGCCACCAACCAGGCGTGGACTCTCTCGAACGGCGACACCAGCCTGAAGATCACTAGCGGCGGGCAAAACTACTGCCTCGACGCGACAACCGCCAACCCCGGAAGTGGCACCAAGATGAAGATCTGGACGTGCTATGACGACGTGCTCCAAGCGCAGCAGTGGAACTTCTCCAACGGCAATATCAAACTGCGCAGCGCCAATCAATGTCTCGACCTCACGAACGGGTCGAAGACGAACGGCAACGTCATTCAGGTATGGGAGTGTGCTGCGGGCAACAGCAACCAAATTTGGACGGTGTAAGAACAATGTAGACGGTCGCAGCTGTGGCTATACGCAAAGCATCAAAGCATCCTCCTCTTCGACAGACATTGGAAACGACACACGGACACTGTGCACCATGGTAGCACCTCAAATAGGACAATGACTCTTGTATGACTATGCACATGAAGACTAGCAGACCGGAGCACTTTCTATGGCAATGAGACTGTCCGTGGGACTTGCTTGCAAAGTAGGGAGATGTGATGGTTTTCAAGCAGGAGGGTCATTGCCGTTTGGCAAGAGGAGGTCAATGGCGTTTACAACATTGATGGACATGGGACTCCAACATGCTCATTTGTCGGTCGGTCGACTGGCATGTGCAAGCGGAACATTGCGCTGACATATATCATAGTGGCGTGGATTGACAAGCTGTGCATGCTTCCTCCTTATGGTCTTTCCCTCTAAGCTTCCACTCATAGCTTCCAACAGCCAGCTCGATACCATCCGATGCATAAAAACAGCTGCGAGACGTCACTTAAACGCTTGCAGGTCACGACGGGGATCGAACCCGCGATCTCCTGATTACTTAATCGTAGTCAGACGCCGTACCATTTGGCCACGCGACCGGATGTTGGAACCTCGCTCACGCTACGTTGTGAGTTGTGGGGCGGTTTTTGTTATGCGAGATGACGACGGGAGGTTGTCAAAAACGAGTTCCGAGGAAATTTGAGGGCTGGGCAAGGTCGTAGATAATGGTGCTTCATCGTCCCAAACTTGGACGTCCCGTTCCTAAGCCGGCCAGCACCTAAGCCTCCACGAACGCGCGGAACACCTCCGTGTCTTTGCGCGCGCGCCACTTGTACTCAATACCAGCCGCCATGAACAAGACGTCCCCGCGTGTCACGATAATGTTGCCAGCATATCCCTCCCACTCGACCACTGCCTCGCCGTTAGTAACAATCGCCAGTGAGGGCCCCGCCAGCGGCCGGTGCGTCGTCACTTCGTCCTTGGCAAGGTGCACGCGCAGCACCGCAAATTCGGCGGCTTCGGCAGTCGAGGGGCGATACAGGAGCGTCGCAGGGTCGCGGTTGAACTCTGTAGGATGGAGGAGCTGGCGGGTCGCTGGGCCCGCGTCATACGTTAACATCTCCACAAGCGTGGGGATGTCGCGCAGCTTTGGGGTCAGGCCTGCACGCACGACGTTGTCCGACTGCGCCATGCACTCGATGAGGTCTGGCGTAAGCGGCGTGCGTGCTGGTTAACATAATCGACTCACCTCCGCAGATGTAGGCGTGCGGCACGTTGGCACCGAGGTAGAGCGCCTGCCCGACGTCCAAGTCGACGACATTCATGATGAAGACGCATATGATGCCAATGTCACCGGGGTACTGTTCGTTCAGAGTTACGGCCAGCTGCGCGAGTTTGGGATCCGTCCCCCTTAGGTCGCCTTCCTTGAACCTAGTGATAAGATTGCTTATCTCTCTCTTGCGCTTGTCCTCGGGAGCCCTCATGACGGCTTCAAAGACACTCTTCACTGCCACTTTCTCTGGGTCGCTTGCACGCGCAGCAGGATCCACAGCAAATAGCGATGGGTCAGACGCGTCAGCAACGAGACCCAGAGTCTCGCTCAAAGTCCCGACGCCCTGCGGCGCAAGGCCCCGAAGCTCCGGGACGTTGAGCAGGTTCCAGAGTAGCGTGGGGGCAGGGACAAAGTTCATTAGAGCCCGAGAGGGAGTGAGTGCAATTGCCATCTCCGGCTTGTGGTTGGCGTCTGTCGTCAGTAGGTTCTCCGAGCCGTGGTTTCCCATGTGAGTCGCCTCGTAGGTGTGATACCAGGTCGAGGAATACATAAGATCGACTGTCGCGATCTTTGTACCACAACCCCACCGCTGCTAACCACAGCCATCTCCCAACCCAAGTGGCACACACCTTTGTAGACATCAGGACGCTCAGCGTGGAGCCGCTCCGCAAGCGCTTTGTTGGGGTGGGCCTGGATGCTCAGCGCCGTGCCGATAGAGAGCACCTTGAAGAGGAACGGCAATTGGCCGGCGGCTGCCGTCTCTGGGAACTTGGCGGCAACGGCGTTCCCCATCAGCGCGGGGTCCTGGCGGAGAAGGTCCGATAGTAGCTTGTCGCCTGCGACGCGTGCCGGCAATGCAGGGTGTGTCCCCATCCAGAGCTGGTGTAGCGTCAGCGAGGGGCTGCACAAAGGGAGGTCATGAGGGTAGCCAAGGTACTTGCCTCCGCGTATGGGGTGCTGTGGTCGAGGATAAAGTCGGGGACGCTCTCGAGAGCGTACTGCGCTGCCAGCGACGAGGAGCCGCGCTTGCCCCAGTCGTAGGTCTGGATACCTGGTGCGATCTTGAACACTGGCTGGACCATGGTGCAGGCTAATACAGAGGGGCCAAGAGGCGGTAGGGGTGATATCTGTATTGGGAGAGAGATGGAAAATAGAATATGAGAGGGATGTGCTGGCCTAGAGCTCTCAGATGGCGTTGGGAGAGACCGAGAATGGAAACAGACATGGACTTGGGTAGCGCCGATGACATCATTGTCGGGCAAATGACTCGCTCCTTGTCGATACCTTCTTCGCTCCTTCACTCTTTTGCTATCCTTGTCGAACGAGACCTCTGGTATCTGATGACCTGTCCTGAACCGATTGTAGGAGCTTGTTCTGATCGGTATAGAACAGGACACGTCGACGGCATATATCCTTTGCGGCTGTCAACTTGCTTCAGCGGCCGAAGGGAACAGCTGCTGGCAAACGAACGGCCCCGAGGTAACGAGTCGGGGACCGTAGATGTGCGGCGCCGACGTTCCAGGAACCTCAAGGATATACAAGCATAGCGGTGGTGACTTGAATCGGTGAATCAGACCTCTGCGATGTTTGCTCCGTCAGCAACGGCTTCGGGTGCGCGTTTTGGGAGCTGGTGGCGTTGAACGCAGAATCGACCGTGGCCACCACGCTGGCTGGGGACATCGCTGAGGGGGACATGGGCTGCGCTGCCACCCACGCGATACAAGGCGTGGCAAGGGACGTTCAAGTTGGGTCGAGCTTTATCCACAACGTACAGACGCTTGTCGGCATAGTATGTCTGCCACCGCCGGTACCCGAGGTGACCCGCTGACCCACAGGCTCCCCCGCGGCCAGACGCTCACCCGGTGACAACAGTGGATTCAGGCCCCGACACGCATGAGAGACTCGTCGACCTCGACGACGGGCGTGAGCTCGTCTACGACTGTAATGGCAACCCGTTCTCGCGCATGTCGTCCTCTTCCTCCCCGGCGTTGAAAGAGAAGGAGTATGGTATGATGATGGCGGTCTGAACCATGGGGTGAAATATACGCGGAGGTTTGAAGGGTCCATGGCATATGCAAACGTACATCGACCTCCCATGAACCATTCTGAAGACAGACAGACCTAGACGGGTCGTGATACCGTTTCTGGAGTGCTCATATCCGTCAGGGCCCTCGCAACGCGTGCTGCATCCGTGTATGCCCAATGTTCAAGCCAGCCGTTCTATGAGCGGCATTTGCACCCTCCGCCTCACCAGCGGTCCCGTATTTGCTTGATCCTTTCGACGGCTTGGTGCCCTGCACCTTCTCCGAGCCACCCACGTCGCGTTGCACTATGATACAGGATCTAGCCGCCAGCGACGTTCTCCTTCATGAGGATGTGGACCTCACGGCACTGACAGTGGAGGCATCTGCCTCGCCAGACGTGTCCGGCGTCAGGACATGATCCGACCCCCGCGGCAAACGTGCCAGCGCACCTGCCGCAGGTGGAGGGTCGCACGAAGCGGTAGACTCGGAGGTTGTATCCCTGCAGTGTCATCATATGAAAAGCATACTGGCACGTTGCCAATGCAAAGTCACAACAAAGTCCAAGTTGCGAAGGATCAAACGCGGATGAGACGGAGACTGTGGAGGATCGAATCTAGTGCGCTGTTGCGTCATGGAAACGGTTGCGTCACAGCCTCGCCATTGTCGCCAACTGCTCGCGAGAGACCCATTAGCGCGAGGTCCGCGAAGAATGGCTGCAGCCGCCGCTTTCACTGAGCATCGAAGGGAGCATGCACCGATAGCCGTTGCATGCAGCAGCTGCTGCCTTGGTTGGTGTGGGTGCAGAGGGGGGCAGAGGGGGGCAGAGGGGTGCAGAGGGGCGCGAAGGGGTGAAGCATGTTGATGTTTCGGACATTGAGCACAGTCCCTCTGCGTGCTCGTCGTCGTCGATTCCGGTTCTGCTTCATCCACGCATCCTCTTCCTCTCTCCTCATCTTTATCTCTCCCTCCACTACCTTTGGGCCTACCATTCTCGCTTTGTGCGCTAGCGTACGGCTCTCTCCCATCGCCAGTCCCGTCCCGTCCGTCCCGCCCCTCCCGGCCCACGAACCGCGTACTGCGAACACGGCAGGATGCCCCCCAAACGCCCTCCTCCCCTCCCGCACTCCCTCTTCACTGACGGGGGCCTCTTGTCGCGTAAGTCTTAGTTCTCCGTCGGCGCACAACTCGGTCCGGCTGTCTGCCTAGCTCCTGCTCTGCATACTCTTTTCGCGCGCTCTTCAGATGAGCTGACCTGCCAGGCAGTGCCCCAGCCCCTCCCTCCCCGTCCAAGATCCACCCGGGCTTCATCACCGACGCGCACACGCGCGGCGCCGTCCTGAACCTCCCTGAGGGACCGAACCGCCCGCCCGTCACGGGCTCCGTCTCCGTCGTTGAGGGTGGAGACTCTGCGTGAGTGGTTCCATCATCCCCTCCGAGAATATGGTGGCTGATACTGTCGCGTTTCGTCTATTGTTTTTGATTTCGCGGCTCATCACCTTGTGGTCCAACGGCGAACGTTTATGGAACAACGGCCTCTGTCTGATCTCGACCGACACCGGCACATTTGGTCGCTCGGGATTGGTCTCTATGCGCCGACTGCATTGCACGGCCTGGCTACGGCTCGATCCGACTTTCCGGGCACCCTTGTTCTCTTGCGCGTCCGTGGACCCCTTGGCATACCCCGACCCTTCGTGCCTCCTGTTGCCTGATTGTCCTGCTCCCGCGCCTCCCCGCGCACAGACCCACTGCGGGCAAGCACAAGACGGTGACATCGACGGTCGTCGACGACAAGGCGTTCCCGGGCAGCATCACGGCGGACGAGCCGTTTGTCGACCTCATCGTGCCCAACACCGCACCACTTACTGAGGCTGAATGGGACCACCTCGAGGAGGTGGTCAACCAGATTGATGGCGGGTTCAAGGCGGTCGAAGAGGACGTTGCGCAGATGGGTGGTGTAAGGAGGAAGATAATCATTGGTGAGTGGGATAGGAGACGCGACGGCCGGACCTGCCTTTTGGACAGCGCCGCTCCCCTCTCATGCCTCGCTCTTGCCTTCCGGACCGAGGAGATTCTGACACGCTCATTGTTCCTATCCCACCGCATGGCCTCTCAACTGATCCCCCTTCCGACTCTCGTCCACCCAACGTGATCCGCTACTCCAGCCGGTCTCCTTCCCCCGCCCCTCACCAAGCCATCTTCCCCACTCCTGCAGTCGCAGGACTACACCCTCTACCAGGGCCGCCTTGCCCAGCTGTCCTTGCACGCCGACGTCGTCCTCAAGGCGCTCCCTCCTGTCGCCGACTCGCGCATCGCCGGCACGTCCGAAGAACCCAAGTGGTGGGAAGACGCCCACGAGGTCGACCGCGTCGTCAAGATGTATGGTGAGTGGCAGCAGACCCTTGGATTCCCAGTGCCTGTAGGGGGCTCGTTCCCCGCGCATTCTGACCAACCCCACAGTTGCTCCCGCAATTGAGACGTTTGGCACGCACCGCATCGTCTTCGGCTCGGCGCCGGCGGCCGTGTACAAGGACACCGAGGTGTCGGTCCCCATCGCCGGTGCTCAGTGGTACGCCCTCCTGCGCAAGACTGTCTCGGAGCTCGGCGAAGACCAGGAGGCAATGAACCACATCATGGGCGTCAACGCCGAGGAGCTATACGGCCTCAAATAAGAGTCGCAGGCAGTGAGCTGCCACCAGTGGCCACTGTGGGTCCATCCCATAGAGGCGATCGCGATCCCGAGAGCAAAAAAGAAATGGCATACGACGAGCGATTAGATCACAAGAGAATCGGAGGCGGACAGACGGCGCCTGTCCATTGTTCCAACGCCGCCTGCCACGAAGGCGTATCAGTCCATCTGCGTACGAGACCACTACACACGACGACGACGGTGTCTGCCTGCCTGAGACCAGCAGAGCAGTGTATAGATTTTATGTTTCAAGGTGTCTGTAGATCGAATGGGAGTAGTTTATGCGCGACTCGGTAGGCAATTCGTTACTGGCGCTGCGTCGTCTGCCGTCATTGCTGCACCACCCACATGGGATGGATCCGATCGCCTACTTCCACGTCGCAAGCCTACTCGGAGTATCCTCGGATAAACGGCTGATGTGTCATGAACGTCACTCACCACCCCTGCTTTCCGAGTCCTCGCCGCACTTGGCTGTGGACCATGCATTGCCATTGTTCTGTCGCTTTGTCTGCCCGTCGCCCCCTCGCATCTCTTTCGTCACTTCTTCTTTCATCCATCTTGGCATAGACGGGAGATTTACACACCCCTCCACCATCTTCTTGTCATCTTGCGACCACACACACTCCTTGATTCTTTCTCCGCACAGCTGAACGAAAACAAAAAGAAATATCCTGCCGCCATGCCGTTCATCGTCGACGCGCTCGACGCGCAGATCTCACGACTGGCGGACCTCGCGGACAATGCTGCTATCCCGTATCGCAGCATTGTGCTGTACCTCAGTATGGCGCAGACCTACTTTGAGCTGGCCGTCATGTGAGTCGAGGGACGTGGAGAGGACGAGCGGATCGTGTACTTGGCGACGTGTGGGCAGAACACCACCTTGGCTGTTTGGACCACCCCGTCACACGCGACCACGATGCCCAGTCTCCCAGTCCCCTCGCGTCCACTGTATAGTCATCGCTTACACCCCAGGCGCCGCCAGCTCAAGACCACCAAGCGGCCGCTCCCGCCCCCCGAGCTCAAAGCGCACCTCACGCAGCAAACTTTTGACAAAGCTCAGCGCTACTCGCGCGACAAGCTCACGTACTCGCTTGCGCATACGGTGTACAACTGGGTGGTCGGATTCATCTTCCTCCGCTACAACACATACGCGTGGGCGTGGGACGTCACCGCCGGCGTCATGAGCCGCTTCGGCTGGGCGCAGAGCTGGGTCGTGAGTTCGCCACATAGCGCGACAGCGCGCTGTTGCCATGCCGTGCGGCGCGCGCGTCTCGATAGAGCACCAGAGGACTGACGACACGACAGATCACGCACTCGCTCCTGTGGATCGCGTTCCTCACCCTGCTGACCATGGTGCCGTCGCTCCTGTGGTCGTACTACTACACGTTTGTCATCGAGGAGAGGCACGGCTTCAACAAGACGACCTTGAAGACATGGATCACCGACCAGGTCAAGACCAACATCCTCGTTGCCGTTATTGGCGGGCCCTTCCTCGCCGGGTTCCTCCGCATCATCGACTGGGCCGGCAAGAACTTTGTCCCCTGGCTCATGCTCTTCCTCCTCACCGTCCAGCTCACCCTCCAGATCATCTTCCCCATCCTCGGTGAGTGCTCGTGTCCGGTTATTGTGGCGTTCCCACTCACTCCCAGTCCAACCGCTCTTCAACAAGTTCACTCCCGTGCCAGAGGGCGAGATCCGCACGCGTGTTGAGAAACTCGCGTCAGAGCTCAAGTTCCCTCTCAAGCACCTCTACGTTATCGACGGCAGCAAGCGCTCGTCCCACTCGAACGCCTACTTCTACGGCCTTCCCTGGTCGAAGCAGATTGTGCTTTACGACACTCTGATTGACAAGTCGACGCCGGCCGAGGTTGAGGCCGTCCTCGCCCACGAGCTTGGCCACTGGTACTTCGGTGAGACACAATGTCGCAGTGCAGATGCTAACCCTCAGCCCACCCCTCGCGTCTTCTCCTCATCACTCAGGCTCATCTGCTCTTCACCTTGGTCATCTTCTCCATCTTCATCCACAACAAGGCCCTCTTTGCCGCGTTTGGCTTTGACCCTCGCCTGGCGGTCTCGTCCCCTGCAGGCGGCCCGCAGCCAATCGTCATCGGCTTCATGCTCTACCAGCTCCTCTTCGAGCCCCTCGACACGTTTGTCAAGTTTGGTCTCAACTACACGACGCGTCTGTACGAGTACCAGGCGGACGAGTTTGCCGTCCGTCTCGGCCACAAAAAGGACCTCAGCGGTGCGCTCATCAAGCTCCACAAGGACAACCTCTCATCGCCCCACTCGGACTGGCTGTACTCGATGTACCACCACTCGCACCCCACGCTGCCCGAGCGCCTGCGCGCGATGGACGACTACCAGGGCGGCGACTGGTTGCAGCGCAAGCATGCCGACGCCAAGGCCGAGAAGCCCGGTGCAGACGGCCCCGCGGTCCCTGCGGCCGTCGAGCATAAGAAGGACCTCTAGGTCCCCGCCGCGACCGAAGACGCCCGCCGGTTCCATAGTTTTCCTCTGGACACGGCTTCTATAGAACATGCATCATATCGCTGCAACATCTGCTGATGACAATCTATCGACTCCGGCGCTGAATGGCGGGGGGTACTGGTTTTTGGTCTACAAATGCAGGTGGCCGGCTGCGGGCTGCGGGCTGCTCGCAGTCGCGCCGCCTGATCCAAACTAGGGTGGAAGTGGTCGAAGGGGTCGACCTCGTACACGCAATGAAACTCCTCCTTCAATGTCCTCGTCCTGCGGCAGACGAGGCCTAGACGTATACGCCCACGGTGCAGAAGAGGGCGACGGCGCCGCCGCCGGCGAGGAAGGCGGCAGCGAGGGCTGTGACGAGTTCGGCGGGGATCGCGGTCTTGGGGAGGCTGGGGGTCAGCTGGTGTGCAGGCTGCAGGTAAGGAGATGGAAGGAGATGGAAGGAGGGAAGGAGATGGAAGGAGGGAAGGAGGGAAGGAGGGAAGGAGGGAAGGAGGGGTGCAAGGAAGGAAGGTAGGAGGGAAGGAGGGAGGCAAGGAAGGAAGGACGGGTGCAAGGAAGGAGGGACGAGACCTGCCTAGCAAGCGAAGGAAGACAGACATGGCCCCGATATCGATCCCGGTCCATGCAAAACATATGGAGAGCCGTCGCGACCTACGTGGTTAGGAAGAAGGTGAGGATAAATGACCCGCAGAGGGCGGCAAAGGCGATGGCCGGCAGCGCGCTCGTCGGGATTAGCGGCTGGAAGGAGGGGAGGGTACCGTGCGCGGCCTGCTCGTCAGTATGTGCGCAGTGTTCCCGGTAGAATATGAGAGGGTGCGGGGCGCAGGTAGGTGGTCGCTGGCACGCAAGTTTGTAAGCAGGCCAAGGCCAGGACGAAGCAATGACCTCGCAATCGTTCACTTGGCCCCGGTCGCCGTGTCTGCCTCGCGTTTCCTGCAGCTATCCGCGACGTGGCTTCTGTTCCCCTACGTACCTTGATGGAAGGGTACGCTGCTGATGCCTCGAGGATGGTCATCTTGGTGTCGTGTCGTGAGAGGGTGTTGGTGGTTGGAGTGGAGGGAAACTCGCTGTCAAGATGTCAACATGCACATGGACGTGGCATGGACGTCATTTTCAGAACGCTACTGTCACGTTCTAATCGGGAGGCGACATACGTAACCGAGCTGCAATAGCTTTTTGTAATGGATTAGAAACAACCCCCTGATCGTCACCAAGCGTCACTGTGCTGTGCACCACTGCGCGGCGCGATGCCATCCCCTGCCATCGCCTGTCTGATATTGTACGATCCGCGTCCCGTTCCATATATACCCCACTAACCCACCTCTCCTCTTCAGAGTCGGTCGACAAGAGGCTCTCGTCGCGTTCTCTGCCTCGCGCGCACGCTCTCTGGGCCATACATCTTGGGACCTTCTTGCATTCTCCTGTCACGGTATCGCCTGGCGCGTCCTCGGGTTCCGACCCACAACCCCATCACCCACACCCCACCCCACACCTGTCCCCTCGCTCCCCCGCGCCGATGCTCTGTCTGCGATGAGCCCAAGCACCTACAACCCCCTCTCCCTCTTCCCTCTCCCGCCACAGGTCTCGGACGCCAAGCCCGTGCCCTCCGTCCTCGCGGTCGACGGCTTTGCCGACATCCTCTGGGTCGGCTCGTCGGGCGGGCTCGTCAGCGCCTTCGCCTCGCCGCTGACGCTCACGCGCAATATCCAGTTTCCCGCACACGGCCATGCGCCGCCCGGCGCACGCGACTACCAGGGTAACCTCCCCGGGATGAACGACGGGGTGCGCCAGATCCGCGTCACGGACCGCGAGGTGTGGACGCTTACAGAGGGCGGCATCGCGGGACGGAAGCGCGGGGGAGCTCCCCGCTGGAGTGTGTCGTGAGTGTCCTGCTCCGGGACAAGCGGACGACTATGGGAGCGTGGGCTCACACTTTTGCAGCGATCCGACGCGCTCGCTTCGTGCCATGACGCCGTCTCCGACAAACTCGCACGAGGTGCTGGCTGGTGGGACGGGGCAAATGATGCTGATGAACAACTCACGAGGGGAGATTGTGCGCCGCTTCGAGTCTCCTTCCACTGTCGTTCACCTCGGGAGCCTGCCGCGGACAGTGGTGTGCGCGTCGGGGAGCGGTCAGGTTTCGATCCTCGACCCGCGCACCGGGTTCCGCAACGCGGCCAAGATCGCTCCGGTCCAGGCACACACGGGCGGCATGAGCGGCGCTGACGCACAAAACCATATCGTTGCGACGTGGGGCTGGACACACATGGGCGGTCACCCCGTTCCGGACACGCTTGTGCGACTGTACGATACTCGCACGCTGCGCCCACTCCCGCCCATCTCGTTCTCGACCGGTCCCGCTTTCGTGCTGCTCAACCCATCCGACCCGTCCAAGCTTATTATCGCCGGGCAACAGGGCATGATCCAGGTCGCGGATCTGTCGAGTGGCGCCAACGAGTTTCAGCAGCTCGACGTCAACAGCTTCATTACGTCCATGGCCCTGTCGCCTCGGGGTGACTACCTGGTGTTTGGAGACGGTGACGGACAACTGCATCTCTGGACACAGCATGACACGAGTGAGAACGCCCCTGTGGACGACCACGGCAATCTCGCCTTACCGCCGTTCAATGGTTACGAAGGCGTCAAGCCCGAGTGGCCGGACCCGACCGACCCGCCTCCACCAATCGTCTGGGACGACAACACGCCTCTGAACGTCATCGGCATGCCGCTATACGAGGACCCGCTACTGTCCAACATGTCCCCCGCCGACTACGCCACCGTCTTCTCCCCTTTCTTCAACCCGCCCGAGCCCATCCCCGCGTCCGTCCTCTCGAGCCTCAACTACCAGGACTTTGTCGGGTACGGCCAGCTACCAAAGGAACTGAAAGGGAAACGGAACGTCGCGCATGCCCGCCCCGGCGCGGGAAAGCACGCGCTCCGGTACGGCGCAGTGGGCTCGCGTCGAGACAGCGAGCCGCGTTTCCGCAGCGAAAAGGGGCGCGCAAAGAATGCCAACCGGCAGCAGCAGCAGGAGATTGAGGAGGAGACCCCTGCGGGAGAAATCTCAAAGTACTACCGAAAAGTGGAGATCAAGTACTCGCGCTTCGGTGTAGAGGACTTCGATTTTGGCTACTACAACCGCACGCAATACAGCGGCCTGGAGACGGACATTGTCAACTCGTACACCAATGCGCTCCTGCAGGCCCTCCACTACACGGAGCCCATCCGCGCCGTGGCCAAGGCGCACATCTGCGTCGACTGCCAAAAGGACAGCTGTCTGCTGTGCGAGGCGGGCTTCCTCTTCCGCATGCTCGAGGACGCTAAGGGTACAAACTGTCAGGCGTCGAATTTCTCGCGGGCGTTCAGCGCGACGCCACAAGCCTCAGCCCTAGGCCTCGTCGACCAGCCAGCTTGGGGTGCCGCTGCAACCGCCCAGTCGACACTTATCCAGAACTTCAACAGATGGCTCATGTCCACGTTCACCACTGAGGCGGTGGTCGACGGCAAGACGTTCTCCTTGCGGCCCACAAGCATGAACAACCTGTCTCTCAATAATGGCATGTCGACGTCGGCGATCAATCAGGTCCTCGGCATCTCTGTCAAAACAACCAATAAGTGCCTTGCGTGCCAGCACGTCTCGGTCCGCGACTCGTTGATCCAGACTATCGACCTATCGTACTCGCGCAAGGGGCCGGCATCCGCCGACCCGCCTTCCTTTGCCGATACACTGCGCTCCACCGTCATCCGCTCGTCCTCCACTAAGGCCAACTGCAGCAATTGCAAGCACTTTGCGCCGCTCGACTCGCGGCGCGAGCTCTCAGGCCCGCCCGCGGTGTCATTGCCGCCCGTGCTCAGTGTCAATGCCATGGTGTCCAGCGCGGAACAGCTTGAGGTATGGAAGGATCGCACCGAGGGCGGCAAGTTGCGCCACTTTTTGCCACGTCGCGTGTCATTCCGCGTGGGCGACAAGGGCACTATTGTCGCGGACGACTCGGATGAGGGCGTGACGTACGAGGTTAAGTCGGTCGTGGTGCAGGTGCAGGTGTCGCCCGACAGCCCGGCACACTTGCTATCCTTCTGCAAGAGTAGGTTCCATGGGTGAGAGATTAGATGCTGATTCCAGTGCCACCACTGGAGGATGAGGACGAGCCCAAGTGGATCATGTTTAACGACTTTTTGGTTCGCCCTGTGCGAGAGGAAGAGGTCTTCTCGTTCCCCGACACGTGGAAGGTTCCGTCCGTGATTATCCTGGAGCGCGTTGACCAGTCGTTGCTGCTCGACTACAGCAAGCTGCCCAAGGAGCTCGACCACAACGTTCTGTTCAAGGACCACTCGATCAGCCGCCACCGTCACCAAGCTAGCGTTCAGCACAAGCTATTGACACCCGACGAGCTGCCCAAACCTGGCACACTGATCAGCATCGACGCCGAATTTGTCGCGCTGCAGGCCGAGGAGCTCGAGTTCCGCTCAGACGGGACCAAGAAGATTATCAAGCCGACTGTCATGTCGCTTGCACGCGTGAGCGTGCTGCGTGGATACGGCCCACCCGAGCTCGAGAGCGTGCCGTTCATCGACGACTATATCAGCACGACAGACACTATTGCAGACTATCTCACCGAGTTTTCTGGCATCAAGGCTGGCGACCTAGATCCGAATACGTCCACTCATACCCTTGTGCCGCTGAAGGTTGCATATAAGAAGCTGCGCCTATGTGAGTAGCGGACGGGTGTTCAACAGCTAACAGATAGTGGTTGATCTCGGGTGCCACTTTATTGGCCACGGTCTCTCCAAAGACTTCCGTACTATCAGTACGTGCCTACGGACTCGACGTGACAGCTGACACCAGACATCTTCGTCCCGCCCGAGCAGGTTCTCGACACAGTCAACCTGTACACTATCCCTGGCCGCTCGCGCAAACTCTCGCTCCGCTTCCTGACCTGGTACCTCCTGAAAAAGGACATCCAGACCAAGGAGCATGACTCGATCGAGGATGCGCGCCACGCGTACCTCCTGTACAAGCGGTATCTTGAATTCGAGGAGGAGGGGCAATTCGAGGACGTCATGGAGGACATTTTTGCAGAAGGCCACAAGACGGGCTTCAAGCCAAAGGCCGAAGGCGATGAGATTGTGCCGGGAACGCCGGTCGTCGAGGGGGGGACGCCCGCAATTACTGCACCGGGGACGCCCGCCCCGGCGACCGGCACCGGCACTCCGGGCATTGGCGCAGTACGTGGAGTGGCCCCCGGCCCGGGTCTGGCAGGGCCAGTAATGCCCCACGGCATGGGCGAGCCGCAAGCGCAACAGGTGCAGGGTCCCCCACCCCCGCCACCGCAGCCGCACCTGTACGCGCACGCGCTACACAGGCCCCCACCGAGCGCACCTGGGCATGGCCACGACCACCTTATCCCACCTCCGCACACCCAACCGCCGATACACGGGGGGCCGCCGCCACACCACCTTGCGCATCAGCAGCATATCCCACGTGGGGGGCACAAGAGCCCGTCGTCTCGGGGTTGGACGACGCCGACGTTTGCGCCAGGGCGGCGGTGGTGAGATGAAGCGGAGGTACGTAACTCGGGGAGAGAGGAGGTCTGGAAGAGAGCAGATCTTGTGAGGGGATTGGGGGAAGTAGGTGTGTACGTAGTAAGCCACGATGGCAGTAGACTAGAACATGCGACCCCTAACGCGCCATGGAGAGGACAAGATACAATTGCAGAGTGCGCTATCGACGTGTAGAAATGTTCACTACGACCCTCACTGCCCCGCTGTCCTGCCATCGGACGCACACAGCGCAGCAACAACGCCAGGTGGATCCGGCGTCCGGGCAACGGCATCGAGCCGCCACCCCCGTTCAGACAGGTACGCCGCCGTCGTATCCCCAATAGCGGCGAGCCGGATCATCCGCCCGTGGTCACCCTCGCGCACAGCCCATCCCGTCGCATCGAGGTGTGGGAGCACGCACGCGGCCGAGCTGGGCGAGAATAGCACGGCCCAAGTTGGCGCGCCATCGGCAGGGTCGGGAATGGAGGAGTCATTGAGGACAAGGGAGCGCACGTCTGCGCCGAGCGACGCCGCCTCGCGCGTCGCGTATACTTTGAGCTTGTGCACGGTGCGCCCCGCGCGGGCGAGGGCGTTTGGAAGCGTCGGCAGCGTCTTATCGCCTACCAGCATGAGATATGGGCGGTATGCGTCAGACACGGGGTCCGCCTCCGACTGGTCTGCCTGTGCAGGCGGGGCCGTTGTGGTTGGTGTTGCAGGTCCATTCCCCTCCGGGGCAGCCTCTGTCTCGACGCCCTTGTCACCGTCGCCGCCGCCACGCGCAGGAGTCCGGAGGATGATGGGCGCCAGCTGCGCCGCGCTCACAGCCGTGACACTCGTTGGCCGAAAGGCCTCCGGCAACACCGCGAACTCAGTGCCCACTGCGGGTCCGGGTGAATAGACACGCAGCGACGACCACGGGACTGGGGCAGTCAGCACTCCACTTGGGGCCTGCTTACCCGCAAGACGAAGTACCCACCGAAATCTGGATCGCTCGCGGCACTCCATCCCGCGACTTGCAGCTGGCGCACCGCGCGCGCCCACGCCATCCCCGCCCGCCGGCTCGTGATTATCACGCCCTCCCACGCGCGCGCACCGCGCGATACGGCCTCGCGCAGCGCGTCGGCACCGACATACTCGTCCTCGAGGGCCGGGATGGAGTGTGACGCGTAGCCCGCCGCGCCGAGGGAGGGCGGGTACGTGTCGCCGGGAACCGGCGTGCGGAACAGGAGCACCCGCGGGGGTGGGGTCCCAGTGATTGGGAGTGCCAGTGGGGTGCGGACCATGCTGGGGACTGGAGGCGTGCGGACGAGGCGCGGCGGTGGTGGTGGTGGATGGTGCAGAGTCGAGGTCGAGGGAGCGTAATGTCCGATCCGGGAAGTCTTGCTCTGCGTGTTCGACGACGTTTTGGAGCGTCATTGCGTCATCAGTCATTCCGGCCTGAGAGTGTTTGCGCCCCTGGCCTTCTGGAAGCGCGCCGCACTCAGTCGCGCCAGTCGCGGTTCTCTCCTCTCCCTGTCTCCGCTGCTCGTCAGATCGCCCTTGCCGCGGAGACGTCCCGAGACGTCCCCATCCGATACGGAACAGAGGATCCAAACACGCCCGCCAATGGTGTCTTCGTCCAGGTGGCAGGTGCCAGCTCCCTCGGTTGCGTTCTCGGTAGGTCCATGACGTCGCGGACGGCAACGTCATGCGTGCGTGATGTACCTTGCAACCATTGCAGCGGACCATGGCCCACGACCCCACGATCCCACGCGGCGCCTAGCTCAGGCCAAGGTCGAGCGAGGTCTTGCCAGGTCGCCTGGCCAAAAGGTATATTAGGCAGCGTGCGTGGGCCGTGGAGCCTTTCCCCATCGACCACGACGCACCTTCCGGCACTGAAGAAAACACAATGTCCGCCAACCAGAAGTGAGCCACCCACCCGCTTTGCGTTGCACATCGGCCTGCATTCACACCCGCAGCCCCACCCAGACCAACCTGAACCCCAACCTCGCCGCGGCGGGCGGGCCGACCGGCGTCGCCTCGGACGGCAGCGAGCACCACCACTCGCACCACCACGGCCACACGGGCGCGGACGCCGCTGCGCAGGGCACCATCGCGCCGGGCACCGGGCACGCGCAGCACCACCCCCACGGGCACCAGGGGCCGCATCGCGGCCATGAGGGCCATGCGGCCAAGTGAGCGTAGCCCAGAGTAAACAAAGTGCAGCAGAACAGGCAGAACCGTGCGAGCCACCTCACGGGTTGGCTGGGCCAAGAGATTGTCTTCTTTACCTCAATCACATCAGCACAAAGTAGCCCAATGCAAGTCATCGTTCGAATCATGGAACTGTCTTGATTCACAGCTTGATGCCCTGACAAGTGCTTAACCTGAAAACGTACAATTACTGGATGGCTAGGTAGGTACTAACCTCCATCCCTTCCACCCCTTTCACCTCAACAGTCTGCCGTCCTCATTATCCAATGCATGTCAATCGCACTCTATAGGAAACGCAAGCAATCCAACATGAAGGATGGGTGGGGTAGGTACGTGGGCATGAGAATAGGCGGAGAGAAAAGAGGGAACGATACTGCTACAGCTACAGGAGCGGCAGCCGCCACGGGCGCCTGGGTGCCGGGGTGCAAGGGGGCAGCAGCGCTAGGTCGTAGCGCGGAACGGTACTAAAGTAAATGGTGAGGCAGCGGGATATGATTAGATGTATCCGCCGTGTGATGCGTTGTTGTTGTTGCTTTCATGTGCTGGCGGACTCGGGACACGGTAGTCGGGTGTCCCAGAGCCGCTTCGTGGTGGGTGTCGGGTCTGGACGGACGACGGATGTCCGCCGCCGTAGCTCGAGTAGCCCGTGGTGTCTGCCGGGTGTGGCAGCGTCGTCGGATGCGATTGCGAGTACGTCGTGTAGTGGCCAAGTGTGCTGCGGCCATGAGAGCCGTGTGAGCCCACGCCGCCGCCCGGGGGCGTCGCGCCAAACTGGGACCCGGGGTTGGATCCCGTGTGCTGCGGCGAGATGTGCGTGGGCGACGACGAGCGCAGCGGCGGCGAGTTGAGCGCGCCGTGCTCGTCTGCACCGCCCGAGCCAGCCGACAGCGCTGACGTGCGGGTGCCTGCGCGGCTGCGGGACTTGAGCATGCTCCCTGCGCGGGTGCGCAGCTTGCCGAATGGCGTGTTGTTCGAGTTGTTGTCGCCCGGCCTGTTGAGTGCGAGGCGCTTGAGCGTGTACCCGCGTTGGGCGCGCTTTGCCGAGTGTTCCGAAAGGCGGGACTGCATGCGCGCGACCTGGAACGTCAGTGTAATTCTCCTTTTGGTGCACTAGCAGACTCACGGCAACACCGCCCTCCTCCATCGTAAAGCCGAAACCGCGCGATGCCTCGCGGTGGAGGCCTGTCGACATGTCGACCTGGAAGCTCGGGCGGCCGGAATCCACAGAAGGACGGGGCCGGTGATGGTCGACGCTGGCGCGGATCGGCGGCGGCGTGCCGGGAGGGAATCCGCCATTGTCAAACTGCTTCATGGCAAACGCGTTCTGGTCGCCAATGTGCTCCATGTCGAGCTCGTCGAGTGGCGGGGTACCCGGAGACATCTCGCCGCGGTTGAGCGATCTGAGCTTGCCACCGAGGAGTGGGTGGGTCTCAATGTCCAGGTGTGGGTTGTACTTGCGCACGAGGCGCATGACATCGATGTCGTTCGGAATAATGTTCTGGCGCACATACTTGATGAGGTAGCGGGGCATGAGGGCGATGATGAGAACGAACGGCCAGCCAAACCAGCACGCCGCCGAGCGGAACAGGAAAATGTCGTTGCCGTACACGCCCGAGAAGTATGTGGTCGGCGGGACGATCGAGTAGATGGCAGTGAAGACCCAGATGAGGAAGGGGCCGACCCACACACCAAACACGACCCACCATGACCACGAGTCAATGTTGAGGCCCGAGAACAGGTTGGCCATCATGACGGCCGCGATCGCCATTGTCGTCGACATTTCATCCTTGTACACGTCCCAGCCGTCACCGCGCGTCGTGGTGGTGAAGTACGTGTAGTTGAGGAAAAAGAAGACGACAGCGGTCTGGACGGCTCCCTCCATCAGGTAGTACAGGAAACGGGCCCAGTTGTAGTACCGTCCCTCGCGGCCGTAGCGGTACAGCTCGGGGATGGCCATGAGAATGTCGTCGTCAATGTTGCGCTCAAAGACGCCGATGGCAATGACGGGACACAGGGTCCAGAAGACGTTCCAGAACAGAAGGTAGACGTAGGCGTACACGTACGTGGTCGACCAGCCGCAGTAGATCATAAACCACCAAAGGACTCCGATACCGACAACGTTCTTGTAGAAAAAGTTGCAGATCATGGTCGCGTTGCGGAAGTACGACCAGTGACCATGGACGAGCAGGAGACGCTTGAGGAAGCGGAATTGGCCAATAGAGTAGTCGGACGAGTTGACGGCCTGGAGACCCTCCTCGCCAGAAATACCGACACCGACGTCGGCAGCCTGAATCATCGACACGTCGTTGGCACCGTCACCAACAGCGAGGCACATGACGCCGAGATTGTCCTTGATGAGGCGCACGATCTGGGCCTTTTGGAGCGGCGAGACTCGGCAACAGACGACAGTGTCACACTTGATAGAGAGAGCAAGGAGCAGCTCGTTCGTGTCGGGGTCGTCAAACGCTTCAGTGAGTGCGGCACCGTCAATAACCAGGGAGAAGCCACCGGGACGCAAGCCGTTGTCTGCGCCAACAAGCGACTCGGCACCCGTGTTGACGCGCTGAAGTTGGAGCGAGCGGCGCGTGTCGAGTGCATGCAGCGAGTTGGCACGCGAGCCCTGGCGGGTGAGCGAGTCGTCGCCGAAGAAGCCCTCGAGCGAGTCGCGCAGCTGTTCGTAGATCGTGTGATTGCCCTTGCGGATGATGATGAGGTTGCTCTCGGGGGTCAGGAGGTTGGTCGTGTATCCAATGGCGACGGCAGTCTCGAGTTTGTCGCCAGTCGCGACCCAGACCTTGATGCCTGCGCGCTTGAGGTCGGCAATGCATTCGGGCACACCCTCCTGGAGCTTGTCCTCGATGGCGGTAGCGCCGAGGAGCGAGAGGTTGCACTCGATCTTGGCCGACACAGCGTCAATCTTGTCCTCGCGGTCCTCGAGGGCGACCTCGGCGTTGTGGTACTCCTCCGCCCACTCCTCATACTCGGCCTCATCGAGGACACGGTACGCGAGACAGAGCGTGCGCAGGCCCTCGGACGCAAACACCTGGAGGTCCTTGTCCGTCTGGTCCTGGAGCTTGCGCTGCGTGGGGTCCGCTTTGGCCAGGCGCTCAAAGATAATGTTGTCGGCACCCTTGCAGAGAAGGAACAGCTGGTTAGTCTCGGCCTTGCGGACAATAACCGACATGCGCTTGCGGGCCGAGTTGAACTCTAGGACGTTGAGGAGCTCGTACTCATCAGGCTTGTCAGAGAACGGAGTCGAGAGCTTGAGTATGTTGCGGTCGCGGCCGCGGAAGACAAAGCCGACATCGGCAGCCGACTGCACGAGCGCGGCCTCGTCCGGCGACTGGGCCTTGTACTCGATCACTCCGGGCTCGGGCTCGCCAACGACAGCCGTGTGGCAGAGACCAAGGACTGAGAAGAAACCATGGAGGATACGCGACTGCTCCGTATCGGACGCCTCGAGGTCGGCGTTGAGTTGCGAGTCGTGGAACGGAGGCACCTCGCGCTCCTTCTTCTCTGCCGCCTGCTGGGTCTCTACGTCGTCAGACGTCTCGGAGCTGGATCCAGTGGGCTTGAGCGGAGCCATTGTTGACGATGTCTCCTTGAACTCCTTGGTCGGGGAAGTCGGGACTTCGTCGCCATAGTAAATCTTGCCACCAACCGAGCACTGACGAAACACCATGACGTTCTGGGTGAGCGTGCCCGTCTTGTCGGAAAAGATGTACTCTATCTGGCCGAGGTCGTCCGAGAGGTTCCATGAACGCGCAATGGTGCGAATCTTTTGCCCATTCTTAAAGTACTGAATGTTGTGATCCCAGTAGATGAACAACGCTTGGACTGTGCGGACAAACTCGATCGAAATGTAGAGCGAGATTGGGATAATGTTCTGGAAGGTAATCAGGGCGTTGAGGAAGGTGATCAGGCCGTTGATGTTCGGATTGTCGCCAGGCCGGTCGTCGTAGAGAGTCCAGTACGAATCCTCTCTGTACCACCTTGTTTCAAGTACGTGGTCAACAATGGCACACACCATGGACATGATACCGAGGATGAGGAGGTTGAAGATGACCTGGGGATTCATCTGGCGCTCGACCTTGGAACGCTTCGAGGGGGCGCCGCCAGAGTTTTGGATGATTTTGGTGTCGTCGCCAGTGAACGCGACAATGCCAACCACCCAGGCAGTGTTGCGGAGGACACAGCCACGAAGAAGGGTGGTTTCCAGCGTGATGGGGTGGACCTGCGGGTTGCCGTTGCCCGCATGTTCATCGAGGATGACAGCCGCGCCGTTGAGGCGATACATGTTGACTTCGGCCGCCTCGAGATCAACGCGGAGGCGTGCATTGGCGCAGGCAGTAGCGGAATCGAGATGGGAAAGGCCCTGGATACCGTGGCGCGACTTGAGGTTGGTCTCGCCGTCGAGGTTCTTGGTCTCGACATAGGCGACGTCCTCTTCTTCAGAGGTCGCGCAGATGATAATGTCTGGCGCGTGTCAGCACAATCTCATGTTAGGAATGGGCCAGATGTGGGCAAGAGCGGCAGATGCGCCAAGGGTGGTGGCGTTGACACGCGTGCCGCCCCGCCCCCCTTGACCGGGCGCCGGCAGCGAGCGGGGACCCAGGGGTTTTCTTGGCAAACAACAAAACGCACCTGCGGGCACAGGCTCATGGTCATAGAGCTTGACAAAGTCGCCGACCTTGACGTCCTCCCAGATTGTGCGCTGCCATCCCAGTTCGTCTGGCGAGTCGCCGCCCTCGGGGTCGTCTTCCCAGTGCGACACTTGGGAACGAACACGCCTGACGCCGTGGCCGTCGGGGAATTCGTCTACGCGCGTGGGGATATCTGCGTGGTGGTCGCGATGCTTGACCTTTCTGCGGAACACATTCTTCAGAGGGACGCCTTTGATGAACGTCTTGGTCTTGTGTTCTGACGGGTTTTCGTTCTTGTAGCCGGGGCCGCCGAGAACGTGGACGACCGAGTAGTTGATCTTGTGGTCGGCCTGGTGACGCTTGACGTCCTCGTATCCGTCCTTGAGGGCGGTGATGCCGAGGATAACGATGAGGGGAAGAATGACGAGGCCGGGGGAGATGGTAGAAAACTTGGGGAAGAACTGGAGAATGGCGATACCGAGGAAGAAGATGTTGGCTACTCGACGGAACTGCTCGAGGAGGTTGCGGGGGAGGAAGGTGATGATGGTGTATTTTGAGGTGATGTTCTGGTTGCTCGCAAACACCTTGTCCTTGAGCGGGTGCCCCTTTTTATCATAGTAGTCGGCGGGAATGGGCTCGTTGATGAAGATGGAGCGGGGGTGCGCGGGACGCCTCTTCTTGCCTATCCAGTTCCACGGATTGAGCTTGTCAAAGGACGGGACAACCTTGCGCTGGTACCACGACTTGTTGCCCACACGCCGCCCACGACCCCGAGGCACGAGTGGTGCCCCCGACGTCGAGGCGGGCATGGCGCGTTGTGTGTCTTGCTTGGGCTCGGAAATGTTGACGGCGCGCAATGGGGTGGCCGCCGCTCAGGAGGAGTGGGGGATCGGTGAGAGGTGGGAGGGAAGGAGGGTCGGGGATGGGAGGATTGGGGAGAAGACGAACCCTCTGATGACGGATGAGAGGGGGAGCGAGAGAGAGGACGCCCGAGGAGGGAGAGGCGGCAGGGTGGGGGACGGCGAGGAAGGTGGCCGTTGGATAGCCGCGTAGGCGATTGAAACCGGGGATGGAGGTCGTGCACGGGGGCGGGGCCGGCGGCGGCGGGGAGGGGGGTGGTTAGGCGCGTTTTGAGAACAGCGCCGGGGTCGTTACGCCGTGGACAGTGTGCGTGCAAATGGCCAAACGCAAACGAACGTTGGAAAGCCGATGCGCGACGACAGGAGATAGCACAAGAAGGGCGGGTGTGGTGGCCAGTGGTGCTGCGGTGCTGCTTGCTGACAAGCCGCAGCTGCAGGCCGCAGGACAGAGCGGGGTCACGCGGTGGGCGGCGGCGGCGGCTGCGGTGGTGGCGCTTCCGTTGGGAGATCGGGCTGGGCTGGCGAGAGCGACGCGGGAGGGGGGGGACAGTATGCACTACTTTGAGGCGACAGGTGTGGGGCCGACGAGATCGAGCCGCATGGGTGTGCTGGTGCACGAGTGCTGTCGTGGGTGCAACGCGTAGGCCGCCCGGTGGAGTGGGTGCGTGCGATGGCAGTCGGCGACGACGGGGGGGCGGTGGTGGGGGGTGTGATGGGTGGAGTGGTGTTGTTAGTGGGATTGGGCACACTGACGGCGGCTGCAACGCAGTAGTACCAACCACCCCTGTACAGCATCGGTCATCCGTCCGGCGCAGGCTTGGCTGCAAGCTATGGGCGGCAATTCATCGCAGGCAGGTCCGGGGGGGGCCTGGATTTTTTTTCCTCCTGTCGCCGGGCCAAACAACGTGCCCGCAGTGGCCCACGGCCATGGCAGCAGCAGCCGCAGCACGCACATCGGCATCGGCGAGCGGCACCGGCGGGTATCTAGGGTCCAGGCAGAAGGTGGACGTCACTCTGCTCCCACGGGGGCCACATCCGGTTTGCGAGACAAGGATCAAAAACGGCCGGCCCTCGCCTCGGCCGCCGTTATTTTCCGCGCCGCAGACCGTGGCCAGTCAGCACAATCACCAAACACACCGCCGGCCACCGCGCCATGCGGAGCGTCTGCCCCGATGCGCGCGCCCTCCCAGCACGCCCGCTGCTGCCGCTGCACAACGCACGCACGCAGACCCATCTTGACATGACAACGAGCACCGCAGGAGGAGGGTGATGCGGTGGTTGGGTTGCTCGCGAGAATGCTTAGCTGGATGCCAAGGGATTCTTGTGCACGGGCAGGCCATTACGGCGGTGGATCGGCGCGCTAGCTCTGCTGACTCAACCACCCGCGACAGACGCAGCCGATTTCAACGCACATGTCTCGGTCCACATTAGCTGCGACCCGATTGCCTATTCGCTTCTGTCAAATTACAAGACACCAGATCTCTTGCATCCACATGCAACCGCGCACCACCGCTGATACACGCGGTACAATGCGCAGCGAGCAGCGGGGTAGCGACGATACGCTTGCTGTGCGCCGCTGCACCGCGTTGAGACACGCGGTGGCAGCGCGCCGCCGCCGCCGCCGAAGCGCTCCCAAGCCTGGCCAAACGCGTACCTTGACGGCCGATGGGCAAGCAGTGGTCACCGTCGGTCGCCGCAGATCCGGCGGGTAACGTGGATGAGGCCACACCGCAAAAAAAGAAACAGTCATAACGAGGCGGCCTGCGCCGCAGCGTGCATGGATGGGCTGACCTCCATGTACAGACGCGCCGACCTGCGAATCCGTGCTTTTGAGGCCAAGACCACGCTGCGGAGACAGCGGCGGAGACGGAGACGGAGGCGGTGCGCCGTGCGCGCAGCATATCCATCCATATTGGCAGGCACCGACGCTGACCGGGGCACATCGAGCAGGCCCTTGCTTTTGCTCTGGCTGGCTCGCTTTCGATGGCGCCATACTGCGCACACGACGAACCGGCACCGAGGAATGGTCAAGCTGCTGGCGAGCCTCGGCCATGGAGCCGCAGGTGAGAGCGCCGCTTCGCGGTCGCGCCGTCACCGCCGTCGCTGCCGCCGCGCTCCGCGGGGAGACCCTGCTCGGCCCATGTGTGCCGCAGGAATCCAGCCGCGTGCGCATGCTCGCTCCAAGTTCGGTGGAGCGATTACATCGATCGTCGCTCCTTCACCGTCTGCGATCTGATCGAAATGTTGACATGAGGCGACCTGTGCTGGTCGTAGCTGCTTCATGACGGGCGCCGTCCAGCCCTCCATCATTGGCAACAAGACCACTTTGTCTCTCTTGTTTCTCGCCTGGCACCCTACAACCATCTCCCCTCAACACTCAAACTTTTACATTTTGGGAGAGGATAAAATGCTTCTTCCTAATCATTGAAATTAACCGGCGCGCCCGCGCGCGTGCCGGTTGCCGCGGTGGCTGTGTTGCGTGCTTCAGGTCGACGGGCCTATGACTTGGTACTTGATGATGGCGGGATATAGACATCTGCTTGCTGCTGTTGCTGCTTCTGCTTCTGCTGCTGCGCGTGCGCTCTACTACCTCTATCGCGCTGCAACGCCTGTGCGTGCGGGCTAACGTGCACTGGCGCTGGCCTACTAGGCCTCGTCAACCTGGATCTGACCCAGGTAGTCCTTCTTGATTGTTCCAATCGCGAACTGCGGGTTAGTGATTGACCAAACGCCGGCGCAGGTAGCGACACTCACAATATCGTTCGCCTCTATACGGCAGCCGACAATCTCCATGCGCACTCGCGTGTCCTTCTGGATGACCTCGTCGCTGGAGCGATAGCACTGTGGGCTGGCGTTCGGGTCAAACTTCATCTCGGCGTGGACAAGCTGGGTTTCGTTAGCCAGGTCTTCTCAAGCGGAAAGAGAAAAGGGGTGTGGGTGGGTTGTCTTTTCAGAGAAAAATGATCAATTACTACAAGATCTCCCAGCATATTCAACACTCTCGAGAGTATGTTGTCCCTATGCATAAGGCTCATCATGAAAGACCTGTGAAGAAGGGAAGGGGAGGGCTGAACACTTACGTGGGACGAGACGAAGACCTGAAGGGGACCGACCATGGCGAAGAAGCCCATCTTATTGTCAGCTCTGGTTCTCCAAGCGTCTACATACCTTGTTGACATTCACAACCTTGCCGTCGACGACCTCGCCCTTGAACGGCTTCATCACAATGGCGGTATAGCGGCACTTGAAGCGCGCCTGGCCGGTGCCGGGCATGATTTTGCCCTCACCAATGTCGAGGATGCCCACGACCGAGATGATGTAGCTGGGGTGGTCAGACATGTTCAAGCTGGCTGCAACTTTACGACTTACCCATACTTTCCACTGCATGTTCCCTCGACATCCTCGTACAGCTTTTGTCGGAGATACTCTTCGAGTTGTGCGCCAAAGTATGACGGGTGGAGGAGGATAGTGTGGGTGAGCTCGCGCTATTTGGGAGAACGCGGGGGAGGTCAGGGAGTGAGCAGACAAAGAACATGGGCAAGAACGGAAGGGCACAAATGTCAGCACATTGTCTCTGCGCTCGCGACCGAGACACCAACAAGGAAGAACATGCTGGCGACAAACGCAGTCCTGCTCGCTAACGCCAGATGGTGGGGTCGCGGTCGCGGTGGTGTATGCGCGCGCTGCTAACCCGCGGCTCGTCGACGATCTTAAGAGTCTACCCGACGCGGTGTCGGGGGGTACAGAGGACAAAGGGTGTTATATCACTCGCTCCTCGCTAGCGCGCGCGGAAGATGCGTGCTGGATTGCGTCCTGAGCCGTTCCTCTTTGCGCAACTGCTCGACCGACCACACCGACACTCAGACAGAACAATTCTGGGTTGTTCGTTTGCCTGGTGCTGCCTCCTCGACTAGCCCCTTTGCTCGAGATGCGAGGTGTGTAAAGCCAGCGCACCAAGAGCTTGGAGCGGGTATAGGGACGGGTGAGGAGGTGGAGCTGCTGGATGGGGAGGGCTGAAGAGAAGAAGAGAAGAGGGGAGGGAGGAAGAGAGATGGGTATTTATGCAGAAGCAGCAGTCTGCAGCTCGCGAGACGTTTTTCTGTCGTCTTCCTTTTGCGGTGTGGGTGGTGCCTTCCTTTTGGTGCGAGGAGGAATCTTATGTAATATAGTGTTTTTGTTTATATTCGATTTAATCCCGTTTCGTGCGGATTTGGATCCGTTAGTGGCAGTCGCGTCTGTTCCTTGCCTCGACCCGCGCTACCCGCCACCCGCACTGTCGCATTGCGTACAGGGGACGGTGTGTGAGACCATCCCGCCGCGATCGATACCGTCGTCCGCACTACCCATCCACACCCCGCCGCTCTCTCTCTCCCGCTCCGTCTCTCGCTACCACACGCACTCGCTCCGTCTCTCATTGCCACGCCCTCGTTTGTCTCGCATACTCTATTATACCACACACAGTTGCACTTTCGTCTCCCAGTCAACCTTCCACCGTTCCGGTCCTTGACGACCCCTTGACCGCCTCCCTCTCGCCCCCACCCCCAGCCATCACTCACCATGGAGTACAGCGAGAAACAACCTGTCGCGGGTCCATCCAGCCTCCATCCCATTTCGCAATTGCCCCAAGTCCCATTAACTCCTTCCGACCCGTACAGCCCAGGATTCACGACCACCGCTGCCCGGAAACGCATGTCTGCTTCTCGATACCTCAATCTCAAGCGTCTCCCGACGCTGCAGGAGGTACTCGACCGCCGCACCCGTCCCCCGCTCGACCTCTTCTGCTTTTACGTGCGTGTGAACGAACCCCAGACATCAACGTGATGGCCCGCGCACCGATTCTAACCAACCCAGATCTTCCTCCAGCGCGAAAGCTCAGAAGACGCGCTCGACTTTTGGCTCGATGTCCAGCAGCATGAGAATCTCTGCAAGGCCTACTTCAAGGTGAGACATCCTAGACATTTCCAACTCCCCTGGTCAACCACTCACCCTCCAGGACTTGAAGAGGTCCGGCCGCTCAGTAGATGAAGACTGGCCCGACTTTGCCGCGTATGCGCGCCGGAACGGCTCCTACATGACGCCCTTGCTCAACCTAACCCCGGACACATCGAACGACCAGGTGACGCAGAGGTCCCCGCTGCTCAGTAGCGGTAACGGTGTTGTGGAACCTGCCCGCCGCTCGTCTGAGCTTGCTCCTCACGGTCTCCGTCCCCAGTCAACTGACCCCGAACGAGGCTCGCCGTCGCGTGCTGGCGTGCACGGATCCCTCACCAACTTGTCGACCGCGTCCCACTCCGAGCCCCACCTTGCGGCGTCCAACCACCGGAGTTCAGGGGCAAGCATCCGCAACTGGTCGCGGAAGAGCACACAGCGCGCCCCGACAGTCTTTGCCCGTGACCGCGCGATCGAGAAGAACGCACTAGTAGAGAGCGCCGAGCGCATCTACCTGCGGTACCTCCTCCCCGGGGCCGAAAGGGAGATCTATCTCCCCCCAGCGCTGCGCCTGACAAACTTCCCCGTTTCGACCGAGAACAAGACGTCACCCCTGATCCCCGACCTTTTCCACGCGCAAAAGCTGTACATTTTCCGCGCACTCGAGCAGGACGCGTTCCCGCGCTTCTTGCGCGCCAAGGCGTTTGGCAACCTCACACCGACGTCAGCGTTCGTACACCTCGTCGCTGGCCTTGCCGTGCTGTGGGGCGCGTTTGTGCTTGCATTCACGTTCATCTTCCTCGACTGGAAGCCGCGGCTCACACGCCTGTGGATCATCCTTCCCTTCTTCTTCGCCTTCAATTTCCTCCTCTCGGCGTACTACTCTATCTCGCCTGTGCTCGCTATCTTTTTCCAGTCAGAGACGACGCCGTTCAGGCTCATCACGGTGCGCGAGACCTACGTTCGCAACTTGCTCTTCCTCCGGGCGCTGTGGGTTGAGGGTCTCGTCATCTTCCTCACCGCCGTGTTTACTGTCATCTTCACTGTTGTCCCAGGTCACCGCCTCTAGACGAGTAGAGGTGGTATTCCTCCCTTCACCCGTTTGACAGACTCCCACTCCTTTCCGCGTGAGATACATCCCCTCCCCCCTTGTACCGCCGCCTGTTCCAAGAGAGAACATTTACGTTTTTATAAAGTTTGTAGTCGACCTGTATACACCCCGTTTGGCCTCTTCGCTTCCCCTGTGGCCCCTTCCCCCCTGCATACATGTTTAATTCCTTGGCCACGTCTCAGTCACCTCCCACCATCTTCTAGTAGGAGTACCACTGTGAACGTGACGATGATAATTGAGCCAGCCGCATAGCGCACAGCGCACAGCGATGCTCCTCCATAGCCTCTTTTCTTTCTTTTGGTAGCCTGACATGCTATACATTGCAGTTTCGGAAGAATGGACGCACACCGTCCGGACGGATTCAAGAGGGCATGTGCGACACTGAATATGGCAGATTCTGGACAGTCATTGGCGCGCGGGTGGCGTCCGACGCGACGCAAGGGGCTGAGCTTCACCTGATCCCACTCGGTTCACCGGCCACCGCAGTCTGCCCTACTGGGTGCTTAGGTGCGGGAATGCTGTTCTGCTTCATCGCGTGCATATACAAACATGCCATCTAGGGTAACAGTGTGTTTTATATACATTCTGGGTGCTCTTGGGTTTTCTCGGTTTTCTGCTCGTCAGGGAAACTCAATGCCGGGATTGACAGTTGGGAGCTGTGCCGTGGTCTGGTCGCGTGTGGTTTGCTGGGGACGGCTGTGGCGGAGCCACAGGGCCTACAGATGGGGGTATGCGATTCGTGTGCGTGTATCGAGGCCGCCTGGGCGAGCGTCGCCAACCATCCTCTCAGCCTCGCAGAGATGGGCTCCGGCGCCGCCGAACGTCTAGTATGGCTTCGCCCGCTGCGAACCTTGAGTCGAGTAGCGCTGTGGTCCTGAGCCGCTACCGCTGCGGCTCGAGCCCTGCGCCATGGGCTGGGCCATGCCGCTGGGCCCACCCGGGTTACGCATCGCCGCCGGGCCACGGGGCGCGTTCGGGACGTTGCGGCCCTGCAGACAATGTCAGTCCATTGTCCTTGTCCTATGTGTGCAGCCACTTGTTCGTTGGTTTGGCACTCACCCGTCCGCCAGCCATACCGCCACCGCCGGCGCCGGCGCCACCGCCGACGTTGCCGCCCATCCCGCCCATACCGCCGCCCATCCCGCCCATTCCCCCCATGCCCATACCTCCCATTCCCCCCATACCCATTCCGCCCATTCCCATACCCCCCATGCCCATCCCCATCCCCATGCCTCCCATCATGTTCATTCCCCCCATGCCCATTCCCCCCATGCCCATGCCGCGGGCCATGTTGGGGTTGATGGCTGGAGAGCCCATGCCTGTACGTCAGTGGATAACTGGTGTGTACAACGCACCCTTCATCATGTTCTGGTACATCATGGCCATGGCGTTGGGGTCGAAGCCGCCGCCGGACGAGCCGCCGCCCATGCCGCCGCCCGACGCCTTGAGCATGTTCTGGTACATCATGGCCATGGCGGACGGGTCGAACATGTTGAAGCCGCCGCTCATGCCGCTGGTGGCGTTAAAGCCGCCGGAGCGCGCACCGCCTGGTGCGTTAAACGACTTGACCTGTGTGCCTGCACCACGCGGCTGCGCCTTCTTGATCTCGATCTGGAGGCGAGTCAGTGATGAGCTGGGGAAGGCGGGCACCAACCTGTCTACCCTCAAGCTCAATACCCGAGTGGTTCATCGCCTCGTCGACGCCCGATTCGTCGGCAAACGTCGCAAACGCAAAGCCCTTGGAACGGCCATTGAGACGGTCAAACATGACTGTCGCGTCCATGACTTTGCCAAATTGGCCGAGGAAGGTCTTGAGCGACTCGGAGGTGACACTCGGTGCGAGACCGCCGACGAACACCTTGGCGGTCCTCTCGTGCTCAGCACGCGGGATGGCGCGCTTGGGGTCGATCTACGGCGTTAGATATACGTATAAAAGACCGGGGCCCGGCGGGCAGACCGTGCTTACCATCTTGCCGTCCAGCTGGTGGTCTTTCTCCAGGACGCGCTGCACCGACGCCGGGTCCTTGAAAGTAAGGAAAGCAAAGCCACGCGAGCGACCAGTCGGATCGCGCATGATGGTGCACTGGTCAATGTCACCGTATGACTGGAAGTAAGCCCGCAGGCCGTCTTGTACGCTGTCAGTACCTGTCATGATTGAAAGCTCTGAATATTTGTCAGACCACACTAACCATCTGTTGTCTCCCAATTGAGGCCGCCGATGAACATCTTGCTGTTATATTCCATACCAGTTTTGTAAAGATCAAACAAAAAGTGAGGTCAGGACGGGTGCGTCGGTGATAATGCGTGCGATGATAGCGTAGGTCGGGTCGCAAGGGTGGGTACATCCAGCACAATGTAGCAGTAGGGCAAACAACAAACAAGAGGTATCAGTATTACAGCTGTAGTTATGCGGTACGGGAACTAGAGACTCGGAGCGAGAGAGGACACAAGTTTACCAGCTCTGTGACGCGCCGAAGCGCTCCTCCTACCTATTGTAGAGCCTTGTTTAGTGTTACACCTACGGCCTACCAGTGTGTGTGCCGACGCAGGGCGTGGGTGTCCGAGGAACATGACCACGCCCGTAGACGAGACCCAAGCCTAATCAAAACCATGACAACGAGACCATCCACAATGAGAAGAAACCAGTAGAAAGAAAAGAGAGACGAAGAAACTAACCCCTCATCCGGCATGTCGCTCGGCTTCATCCTGTTGTCTCCATAGTCGGCGCCGCCGCCGGGCTGTAGGCGGTTGTCCGGTTTGCTGTCGTACCCACTGTTCGAGTCACGGTACTCGCCACCACTGCTGCCGCCTTGGCCTTGGCCGCCTGCAAGCGCCGAACCCCCGGGAGCCGGTGCGGCATACCCACTCGAGCTGTCTGCGTTGGCGCCAGCGGTAGCGGAGATGGCACCGACGTCAGCGCCCTCGTGGCCCTCAAGTTCGGGGTCGACGAGCTCCTCGTCAAGCTGGGTGGCGTCGAGGTCCTCGAGGTCGAGGTCTCCGTAGAGGTCGTGGTCGAAGTCGGACATGTTGGTATGATGTGGTGTGGGGATTGTTAGAGCGATGGAGAAATGGATGGATGGACAAGACAACGGACCATGCCCAGATCCCCCCGACGGTCAAGGATGGGTTTGACGGCTCCAACAGCCAAACGAGCCGTTGGTGACCACGGAATCAAATTCCCAGACGAAGGATTTGTCAACTGACGGGACCAGACGATGGCTTGCACGTGACCAGTTCGGATATAGGCGGATGTCGAGCCCCCTCTTCATGATGCCCGACTTCGGACCAACAACGGCAACTCAACCTCATCATCATACACATGTCCACGGTCCGACAGCGCAAACCCCCAGCTGCCGGGGGGCAGGAATGCACAGGCGCAGTAAGTGCAGGTGGTTCGGCGCGCGCCGCCCGCGCACAGCGCCCCGTGAAGCGTCCGACACGCTCCGCTCATATGGTTGTGTCCGTCATCATTCTTGCGTTCTTCGTACTCTACGCGCATCGCAAGACCAAGCTGCCGTACACTGCCGACACGGGAGTGGCCAAGAGCTCTCGCCGCCCGCTTCCAGAATGGTACGCCGTCTGCTCGCGCGAGGGCAAGAAGGTGTACACTGTGCCGGCTGCGGATGACGCTGGCGCCGGAGCCGTCGAGTGCGTGGTTGTGGGCGGCAAGGAGGTGGTGGATACGGGCTCGCTGGCCAAGGTCCGGCGTGAGTGGGGCGAGAAGGGGAACAGTGGGGCTCCCGATGAGTCTTTGGCGTCTGCGGCTGCACCTGAGGTGGTCCGCAAGAAGGGCATCAGGATCATCTACCTGCCCCCAGGCTATTCGCTCACCCCGGGCTTCACCGACGCGCATGCCCACCCACTCGAGTACGGATACTCCCGCCGCCTGCCGCTCGCGGGCACTACGAGCATTGAGGAGATCGTTCATCGCGTTGAGGCATATGTCGCCAGCCGGGGGGGCAAGATCCCTGACGACGAGTGGATCGTGGGCATGGGCTGGGATCAGACCAAGTGGCCCGTCAAGGAGTTCCCTACCGCGGTGAGCAGAGACAGACAGCTAACGGACTCATCTCATACCTACAGGCCGACCTCGCAAAGTCGCCCGTGCTCCGCGACCTCCCTATCGTGCTTTATCGCATCGATGTGCATGCTGCCTGGGTCTCGCCCGCCGTGCTCGCCGCGATGCAGTCGTTGCCAGACCACGATGTTGAAGGCGGCAAAGTTGTGCGCGACACAGATGGCCAGCCGACGGGTGTCTTTATCGACAATGCCATGCGCGCCTATATCGACCCCGTACGCCCACCGATTACAGATACGGAGCGCGAGGAGGCGCTCAGCGTCATGACTCGCGATGCCCTCTCGATGGGGATGACCGGTCTACATGATGCGGGGCAGAACCCGCGCGATCTCGACTTTTTCCGTGCCATGGCGGCGGATGACAAACTTGGCGTGAGCGGTTGACTGCAGAGAGGTGGCTGACCACCAGATGAGATTCTACACCATGTTGCTGTGTGACGACCGTGCCAAGTTCTGCGGCGACAAAGTTGAGCGCATTACCGGCGCGCAGGACGGGCGTTTCACCCTTCAGAGCATCAAGCTCATGGCCGACGGCGCGTTGGGCTCCCGCGGGGCGGCGCTGTTGGAGGACTACTCGGACTCCCCTGGGTGGAAGGGCTTCCTGCTGACCGATGAGGCCGAATGGGCGCCGCTGATTAAGCGGTACTACGATGACGGGTGGCAGGTGGTGGGTAGCGCTCGACGCATGACAGAGACCCAACTAACTGATGCAGAATGTCCACTGCATTGGTGACCGTGCCAACCAGGTCGCGCTGAACGCCTTCCAGGCCGCGATCGGTGCTGATGCCGATGCCGGCCGCGCGCGCCGCCTGCGCATCGAGCACGCCCAGATCTTCACTCAGACGGATCTAAAGCGCGCAGCCGAGATGGGCGTCATCGGATCGTTCCAGCCTACCCATGCCACAAGCGACGTGAGCAGCCTTGTCCTTCTTCTCGGCGTTCAAAAGCTAACCCCATAGATGTGGTACGCCGAGGACCGCCTTGGACCAGAGCGCGTGCGCGGCGCATATGCGTGGCGCTCATACCTCGAATACGGGGGTCGCATCGCGCTCGGCTCTGACTTCCCCGTCGAGTCACCGGACCCGCTGCGCGGCTTCTATGCCGCCGTCACCCGACGCGCGGAGGATGGGACAAGCCCGCATGGCCCGGGTGGGTGGTATCCTGCCGAGAAGCTCAGCCGCGTCGAGGCTCTGCGTGGCTTCACCGTGGACCGTAGGTGATACTGGTAAAAGCGTTGTGTGTAGTGCTGATTGTACCTAGCTGCGTACGCTGCGTTCTCGACCACCACGGGCTCGCTAACCCCAGGCATGCGCTTCGATGCTGTGCTGTGGGATGACGATCTAATGACTGTCGATGACGACGAAATGCTCGCGACCAAGGTCAAGGCGACTATTCTTGATGGGCGCATCGTCTACGGCGAGTGGAAGAACTAAACATTTAGACTGTTATGTAGAAAACTTTCTTTGCATGAGGCGTTGGGTGTCATTACTTAACACTCTCGTGGCATTTCACGTCTTTGACTCTTCCACTGCAGGTGCACATGAACCGAGGTCACCCCTCAGCGATAACCTCGTCTGTCTTACACTGCTCTCTGGGATACATGGTCTAATGAGACGTGACACTTGAGCGCATACAATGGTGGTTCTGTTTTGTCTATTTCTTCGAGCTGCGGAGGGTGTGTCCGTGCATAGCAGATACATATTATTGGGGTCGACAGCATACAGCGCGTCTAGGGCTGCGCGGTGTGCATGCAGCATGCATGTGAAGGCGGGAATGCACGGATACACCACAGGCCACTGGTGGTCGCACGTGGAACAAAGTTGTGCCAAAAACGAATGGAGTGAGGGTGGATCGAACACCCGACCTAGCGATGATCTTGAAGACCTTTTGAACTGAACTTCAGTCGCTCGCTCTCCCAGCTGAGCTATCCCTCCATACGGTTGTGATGGTTTTTTCCTTACTTTCAGATGATGCCGTCCTCCGTGCTGGGGACTGTTCAGCGTTGTGAGCATGAGTGAGGAGTAAGTATAAATATCTCTTGTCTTGATCCTCAGCGTATGTGTGGAAATGAAACACCCCCAGCCAGCGTCGTCTGTACAAGTGGACGAGAGTCATGCGCCACCACGACGGTCGGTTTCCGGGTTTCTTGTTGTTTTCTGCTTTCCTCCTCTACTTTCCCTTCTCGACTTCATGTATGTCGTGGACACTCCTTTTCCTGTTTAAGTACTCCCCGCTGGGACAGCAGCTATAGATCATGGGTTCCCCCCAGCGTCGGGACTGGTCAACACAGACTGGCTTGAGCCGCCGCATCAGTTAATCCGGCGCCGAGAGACGGTCAGCCTTATGCAGGCCCTCTCCGTGCCATAGCAACGAAGATGTGGGGCGATGATTACCTCTTGAAGGTATATCTGCTGGGTTGTGTGCTCCCGGTTTAGAGAGTACGGTGAAATGTGGCTAACCGACGACGGCTTGGCAAATTCACGAAGCTGCTCGATACAGATAACCCAACACCATGAACACCCATTTTCCGATTCCCTGCACCACCATGCGGATAGGAGCTCATTCCTGCTGGTGCTGTTGGGCCGTTGAGGATCAATGGGTTGATCAATGCACCATTGATAGCGTTTTTTTTTTTTTTTTTTTTTTTTTTTTTTTTTTTTTTTTTTTTTTTTTTTTTTTTTTTTTTTTTTTTTTTTTTGTTTTTTTTTTTTT
>JALJEG010000082.1:0-38801 GCA_023653615.1 Apiotrichum siamense
TACAGAGTAGCTGGCCCCATCTGTTGGAGCTTGTCACGTTGAAGATTGGCATGCCTGTTGGAGCTTGTCACGTTGAAGATTGGCATGCCTGTTGGAGCTTGTCACGTTGAAGATTGGCATGCCTGTTGGACTCGTATCGCCACCTTCGACATTCATAGTAGCGCCGTTGCCGCCTTCCCCACTCTGTACGTCATGCGAGGCGCTCGTACCGTAGCATAGGGGCTCACAGCTGTCAACCGGCATTCGGTCGCAGCAAACAGCGGCTGCTCCACAGTATGAACGTCAAAATCTATGCGAGGGCGATGCGACGTCTCGACCAGGGGCTTGACACAGGGTGAGACGCTCTGTACAAGCTAAGGTTAATTCATGAGTGGCGGGCTGTATCAATGGATGGATGGACCTTGTAGCTATGGCGATCTCGCTTGTTAGTCAGGAGCAAGATAGTCAAGGGAATAAATAACTGGGCGTTAGACCGCGTTAGACCGGTTGTGGCCTGCAAAAGCCAGGTTGCAGTTCAACAGTGAGGCTCATAATTGAAAATATAGTGATCTTGCGATTCTAACATTCGTACCAGTCATCTGTGATCCGGTTCGGGGATGACAGGACTAGCACTCAGGTCGCAAGGGATATACTGTGCAGGATATGGCATGTAGAGCGTGTAGTGTGGGAATATAAGGTTGCCGAGGGTCAGATATAGTGAGGTGTCCTTGAACGACGGGGGTTGCTCACTGCGGCCTCATGGTGATGTAACGTGTTCGTCGACGGACAACAAAGATGGATTGTGGATCGGGGGACCTCGACGACGGTAGTTTGCAGGCATCCTTATGATTCTCTTGGTTTGTGATTGATAGTCGGCGCTCGGATGGAGGAAACTTGTAGTTTGAAGCGCAGATCACGGCTCAGCCTTCACTTGGCCATTCACCAGTCCATTTCCCACTGCTGGCCCTTCAGTATGCGTGATCTCACTGTCCTCCGCTCTGACCCCAACCCCGTCACCGGTTTCAGCGGGCGGTCCACTCGCCACTGGTGCGTTCGACGTGACGGCCACAGCGGCCTCCACAGACCCAGCCCCGTCCACGGTCCCCAACGTGCTCGCCACCTGATCACTTTGGCTCTCACCCTCAGCTCCACGTTCCGACCTGACTTCATTCCCCTCGGTTCCCACTGGTTGATGCCGCCTATCGGGAAGAGGCACAGTCGGGAATGATTCTGCGACAGCGTCGTGAAGTTGGCGGCGGAAAGACTAATGTCAGATGAGAAGCTACACAACCATGCTTCGGGGATGGAGTCGTGGCGAGCATATTAGAAGTCCATCTGTATCCTCCACTTACCTCCAGACCCAGAACCCGACCTAACGCATACTGGTTCTCGCCGGTAGCGCGGCTGAGGGTCGTCTTAGTGTACGTATGAGGGTTCTTATATCGATCAACGAGGCTGGGAAACGAGTCAGCAGTGCTTGAAGCCAATGGGTACACGTCGTTACTCCTCACAACGGTCTCTGAAGCTGCCAGCCAAGAGCGTCGACAGTGACAGACTCATAGCAACACCTTGAGACCCGAGCAGCTGATGGTAAGACACTATGAACTCACTCGACGACATTCCGCGGCACAGAGTCGGTCACATGCGGTGCGAGGTTGGACAAGCTGATGAACGCCGTGTTGATTTTTGAGCTGTCACCATTATCAGTGTGAACTAGGATGTACCGTCGCATCGGGCCTCGCGCATATCACAATCTGGGGACGCATATCAGGGGTTTGATAGGTTCGCAGGCTGGCGTGCAAGTAATACGATGGGAACTCCTGTCCCAAGGACAAAGGACAGGCCGATCCGCTCTCTGCCATCGCCTCCCATACAGCCTCGCATGACCTGACTCACAGGTAGTTGGATACAGCATCCTCCATCCCCGGGCTGACTTCTCCGGCGCACACCTCCATCTCGTACAGGTCCTGGCTGAGGCGGAGGAGCTGAGCCTCGAGTTCGACGCGCACTGCATCCGGATCGGACCCGTCAGTCGGATATGGCGACGGTGCAGGTGAGGGAAGCTGGTGTGCGGTGTGGGCGTTCGGATGGGACATGGTTGGTGGCGTGAACGAGGAGGTAGATGGCGATATGGCAGGAAGGAGAGTAGAATGGATGACGGAGTGGATGGAAAAAGGCAATCTATGTTCAGCCTTTGTCGGTGACATCCGCCACCCAACGCCATCATCACATTGCAAACGGACTTATTAAGCCTCCTTCCATCTCCACTCCCGAAGTTGTGCTTTCCATTCTCCTCTGGACTGTCGTTTCTCTCGGGCTCCGTCACACTATCACACTCTGTGTATACAAAACAAGCATCCAGCTACGGCACAACGCACGCACCGACGACGGAACTGCGACAATGACTCTCACATCTGAGACACCCGACATCTCTTCGCTTTCAATACGCGACCAGGCCGCTGGAGTAGACAATGACGAGCTCGAACGATTCCGACGCGAGTGGAAGGAGGAGGTCGCGCGCAAGGTTCCTCATGGGAGCGATAAGGTGGACAAAATGCCTGGAGCGACAAAGAGTACAGGCGGGACAACCGCAAGCGGCACGGCAACCGAGAAGGACAGGAAGAAGGGCGATGATGGTGAGATCCGACTGGATGCTGATACAGCTCTCGAGCAGCCTAGCAGGAGCTCAGCGAGCGCGAAATCCAAGTCTCCGCGCTCTCCTTTTGTACCTCGAACTACGCAGGCTATCTCGCCAACAAGGAGCCCTCTGGCGCTGCCGTCTCCTCTCCCTGCGCTTCGTCCTGTATCCATCGATGGCTCGTCATCCAGTACAGGCCGTACTTCGTCCTCTCACGCCGCAGTTTCCACATCTCCCACAAAAATCCCCTTCCGCGCACCGCAGGTGCGGAAGGATCGGGATGCAGCGATCTCCATCTACTCGCGCGCTGTCATGGCGGAGCAAAGCGGCAAACTGAATGAAGCACTGTCAATGTACCGCGCGGCCTTCAAGATGGACGACAATGTGGATCGATTGTACCAACGCCAGGTCGCTAAGCGTGCTGAGGAAGCCGCCGCCGCCGCTGCGGAGCTCGAGGACAATGCGTTGACGGTCGAGGACGTAGTGAACCCCACAGCACCGGAAATGCCGGAGTACGATTTCCGGCGTCACATCCAGGTTCAGCCCGACCACGAGCGGTCCGGCAAGATTGCGAAGACCTCACGGCTCACCCAAATACTCAAGAGTTCGGCCTCGGTAGCTGCAGGCGCAGAGTTTGCGGCTGCCGACGACGAGCTTCCGGTACCCATCAGCACGCTGCCGGCAGAGCTCGTCGAACCAGTACTCGCCCACCTCGACGTAGCGAGCATCGAGGCACTGGGAGCCACATGCTGGCGCGCCCGAGAGCTCACCGCGTATGCGGGCGTATGGCGGCGTATCATGCAGGGCATTTTCCGCCCACCCATGATTCCTCCAACGCTCACTGCTGGGGAACTCACCGGTAGACATCAAGGAGAATGGAGGACAGCACTTGTCGAAGAGGAACGCGTGCGTCTTGACGGGTGTTACATCGCTGTCTGCCACTACGTTCGTCCGGGTGCCGGTGAGGAGTGGGTTGCAGTGACTCATCTCAGTAGGTAGACGACTGGAAGTCGGCGGCAGTTGCAGAAACACTGACCCTGCAGTCACATACCACCGCTTCCTGCGGTTCTTCCCTGACGGCCTCGTGATCTCTTTCCGAACGAACGACCACCCTTCAGACATTGTACCGCACCTGAACCCGCAATTACCGCATCTGAACGCCATGCTGCGTGGTGAGGGCCTCCAAATCGGGCGTTGGAGGCTGGTGCGAAGTGACGACGAGGACTACGACGAGGTGGCCGATCTCACGAGGGCGCCAACCAACGATGCGGCGGCGGCTGCCAATGATGTCGGAAAGGATAAGGAGTCTTCGAAGAAGCAAAAGCTTGGTCTGCGCCTCGCGCGCGTCCTTGTCACTGACCTCGTCGAGCCCGGCGTACCCGACCCGAAGTACGAGTTCGAGATGCATCTCGCGCTGCGCGAGACACACAGAGGCCGCTGGAACAAGCTCGACTTGCTGCAACACACAACCATCAACCTGACCACAGGCGAGGTACTCAACCTGCCTCTGCGCCACCAGAAACCGTTCTACTTCTCCAAGTACGTTGTGTGCAGCGTGTCGAATGTTAATGATACCAGGGTCCGATCGTGGTCGCCCTCATTGTAATGCACCGATTCACCTTTCATCCTTCTACCCTACTCGCCATTCTCATCATATCTCCTCAATCCAGTCCCATTGCAATAATCAATCATTCAACGCCATTCCCCTATCTTGTACACAGACAGCGTCTGATGCAGTTTCTAGCTACACTTTGCCACTCAGCAAGTCGCTCATCCAGTCGTCAAAGTCGTCCCTCATCCCGGAGGGAGGATCTAGAGAGGTGGGCTCGTCAACCGTAGCTGCTGTCAGTCTTGTCTAACGCACATGTCCCGGCTGCACTCACTTTCATCGCCCACCTTCAGCAGCGTGGGAGTCTTGGGCATGTCAGGAGTCTTGGAAGTCCTGGGAGGGAGGTCCCCCAGAGACGTCTCACGCGTCGGAGGCAAGTCAGGAGCAAGTGATGGGCCGATCAGAGTAATGGGTATAATGGTATTGCGAGTTTCGTCTGCAGATGGCGATGGTTGGGGGAGCATGTTGCGGAACGGAATCGCTAAACCTTCGATGCCAATCTTCTCAATAATGGTCCGGGCGAAGTTGATAAGCGCGTCATAACTGCTGGGCCGCGGCGGAATGATGGCACAGAAAGGCTGAGCGGCGACATCGGACCGATGTGCTGCGGGTCCTTTGACAATTGGACGGTCTTGGCAACGTTGGAAGATGAGGCGTCAATCAGCTTGAATGACTCATGGCAGTTTCCTCTGTTCACCATGTCCAGCATGGGTGAAAAGGCGGAGTCGTCAAAGAACTTGTTAAACTCGGCACGACTGTCCATATCGTCATGAATGGTAATGTCCCCTTTCTCGATAGCCTCAACGTCAACTGGAGTATCGCCCTTGTTCCGCTTGCGCTTATCAATGCGGGTCATACCATCGGCTTTGCGAGTTTTGGACTCGGGTGGCGACAAAATAAGGTCAATCATCTCTGTGTGCACAGCCACTTGTGCTGGTGTAATATCTCGGGCCGAGGGAGCAGTTCTGTTGGGCTCGACGGTGAGGTCAATCAGTTCCTCTTCGTCCAGTATCTCCTCGTCGGTGGTGTCCGGGAGAAGAAGGCACTCTCGTGTCAGACGCTTGTCCGCTGCCGAGCCACTGATCGGCGGTAGCGCGGGGTCCATCGCAGCAACCAGCTGTGCGTTGTCCGGCGTCTATTGTTAGCTCAACAAATCACTGTATTCTCACCTTTCGGAGCCGCGACGTTAGCATCGTAATAGCAGGATTGATGGATGGCCTATACTCAAACGTGCTCGACACACCGGCGAGCTCGTCCACTGCCTGTAAACTTCACGAGCAAATTGGCAAGTAGCCTACCTCCAACGATCCCGATGATGGTCTCGTCAACCTCGTGTAGAATGGCTTCCAAGGGAAATGTCAAGATGGGTGGCTCCTTTCCGCACTTCTTGCTCGCAGAATCCGTCTTGTTTGTACTGCATTGTTAGACACGCATTGATAGGGACCAGATGTCTCGTGCGGCCATTCTACACCTTACACTCACAACAACGTCCTGATGTCAAAAATCCGGTTGGTCTTTGAGCTGACAAACACTATCCTCAGGTGGTATGGGCTGCCCCTGGCGCTGGTTCTCATGGAATTCTTTTGACAGTCCGGTTGAGTGAGGATGCCTTCCCAAGTGACAACCACCTCGAGTGCGATACGCGGATAATCTTCTTTCTTTGAGTCGACACCTTTTTCCCTGGCTGTCAGTGTAGGTCCGTAATCGTGAGTCTGACCTAAAATCCAGCGCAAAGCGGGGAAAGTCACCTACGGCCTTGAGGGCATCGTGGCCAAATGGGGGTTTGCGGTTCAGCCAATACTCAATGCGGCCTGAGTTGAGATTCAGAAACTGAGCGAAAGCTAGGACACCGTCAGCTCGTCTTCACCACGACCGATTGTAACCCACAAGTGATCGGATTGCTGCTAAGTACAGTGATGGATTTGGGGCCTGATGATCAGCTTGATAGTCTATCAACGACTCAAAGCGTACCGATGGTGCGGATTTGACGGAAGACAGTTGCAGACTCCTCCCATGCTTTGCCGTTGACAGTATGACGGAGTTCAAGGGCTGATCGAGCGGCGTCGCCATACCCTTTCTCAAAGGTGACAGCAAGGATGGCTGCATGTCAGATGTCGATTGTCTCAACCAATGGCTCCCAAGGTGCATACCTTTCGCAATGCGAGGGGCAGCATTGAAGATCGACACCTGAGTTTGGAGGTGGGAGCTGTTTTCAGTCGTCGTCGCGAACTGGTCAACATTGACGTTTCCAAAGGTGGCCTGGAGATGGAGGAATACTTTGTCGCTATCATCAGGACCCGACCGTTGTTCTAACACCTACGCATATGTCTTCACGTTCTCCGTCACCTTAAATCGGATCTCAGAGTGGTTGTGCAACTTGTTTAGCATACTCCGTTCTCCATGTCGAATCCGGAGATTGGCGAATCTGCAATGTAAAAATAGTGTTGAAGATGATATGAAACTCACTCATACGATCCGGCCAAGAGTTCTAACAGGTCCAGCACTGTGGGGTGTGGGTCGAGCTTGAGGAGGATGTGGTGCATCTCAAGGTCAGGGTAACGGTCCACGAAGGTCCACGAGAGCACTCACTGTCTTGTACGAGAGTACATTCTTGCTCATAATCTGCCCAAGTATGGTGGGTCGAATTAGCTCACTGTTCGTCAAGTCATCCTCCGTAGCCGTTCCAGCCACCTCAGGCATGATGTCTTCCACGAGCTCGCACTGTTTGAGATCATTGATTGCATTCTGCAGCTAGTCAGGGAAATGGAGCGTTGAACTTCCCCACTTCAACATAACAGTCTAGAGTTTCCACCCAAGTCTTCGAACGGTCCTTCACTAGAGCGCTTGTGTAGTGCGTCGGATTCTGCTGAATGCGAATCCACAAAAAGGAGCTGGTTGTCAATGGCGCCCAGATAGACGTTAAAGTCAACTACCCTCGAAGCCCCAGTTCACCGGATTCTAGCGATGTGATGGTGTTCAGGCCAATCTCACTGTTGATGTCTATAGATTAGTTCATTCACTCAAATAATGGCTTACGTTCAGTGAGGTGTTCATGAAGGCAGCTCTCCAGGTCCATCTTCGATCGGAAAATTTCTTCAACCTAGTCACGGTTAGACAATATAAACCTATTGTATGCTCCCTCACTCGTGCGCGCTTGTTAGAGTTGCACATGACAACCACCGTTCCGGATTTGTCGAACTGCGACCGACCCGCGCGGCCCATCATTTGCTGAATCGGTGAGCACGGGGGGCAAACCGCCACTCACCTGAATATGGACTTTAGTATAGTCGCGAAAACCGGAGCCCTGCCACTGGGACGTGCCCTTGATAATGACCATGTGGGCAGGGAGGTTGACCCCGACTGCGAGAGTCTGTGGTTTAGATTTGCGTTTTCTAAGCTGACCCCAACACACCGAGGTGGAAATGAGACAGTGGAGGCGCCCAGTCTTAAACGCGTCCTCGATCTCGCGGCGGTCAGGATAGTCCAGTCCAGCGTGATGGATAGCGATGCCACACTTCGTGAATCCTTGGACCTTGGAATCTTTCAGCTGGAGTTCTTGGCTGCAAGGTCAGCAGCAGCGTTGCAGAGACACCAACTTCTTGGACGGATCCCAGGGAAGTCTTTTCCTGTGTTGCAGAGCGGCCTCATAGTCTTTGTATAGCGTCGCAGCGGCGGCGGCGCAGCTCTTACGTGTAGGACAGAAGATCAGAACGGGCTTTTCTTTGCCATGCCGGGTCAGGATCCCAAACAGGTCTTTGCCAAGCTTTAGAGCGAGAGCGTGGTCGTTAAATGCATCAGCAGAGTGAATGTGCTTTTCGAGCGGAACTGGACGGTACTGTTCCCCAAACTGATCGTAAGTACCGCTCCAGTACGCATGACCTACGTCGAAAACTTTTGCCATCGGCATCTCGTCAACCGTTGCGTACCCTTCTGTGGGCGGCGAGAAGTGGGCTGGGCAGATCCAGCGCGCGACGTCCGCAACATTGGGAATCTGAAAGTCAATGCCAGTAAGAGATATGAGATATGCAGCTACCGAGGCCGAAACAGCGACGAAGCGGATCATTTTTGATTTGAGACGAGAGATGACCACTTCCAGTGTTGAGCCACGGTCCTCATTCAGAATGTGGACCTGTTCATTAGCTAGCATACGCGTAACCAAAATCCCACTTCATCAATCACCACCAGCCGCAGCCTTTTGAGGAAATCGTAGTTTCGACGGGTAAGAGAGTCGAACTTCTCAGGCTGTGAGGTCAGCACTGCCGCTGACTGAATGGCTCACCGTTGTCACAATGAGATCGACCACCCCAAAGGTCCTGTACAACGGACCAGCATCGGTATCACCTGTTACTTCGAGACCTAATGGTGAGTGGAGAGCAGCTAAATGTGCTTACATTTGAAGCCTGTAAGTCGCCCCAAACGTTGGTTCCAGTCTCGTACACGTTCTCCTACCAGTGCCTGATAGTCAGCCAGTTATAGATAAAATGTACTGATGAACTTGCCTTGGTTGGGGCCATGTAGATTGCCAACGGTTGCTGACTTCCAAACTTGTCCTTGAGCATCCTGAGGAGTGCAAGCTCGAACACGATTGTCTTGCCTGAACCAGTTGGGGCTGAGATCGTCAGTTGGTGGTGATTGATATCGGCAACCCGTGCATTGAAACATACCGCAGACTACCAGATTCTCGTCGTTATGATAGGCATCCCCGAAGATAGATGTCTGCATAGCGTTGAAATGAGAGAACTTAAAGAGTTGTTGTCCCTCCACAGTGTCTCAACAATGTCAGCTCACATCAAACTTTGCATCTCACCAAGCGCCTGAACTGGGACCAAGTCCGTCGTGTTGGTCAGCAGCCGTGTTATCCTCTGTGGCGAACCAAACTCATTACCCAGTACTTTGTTTGGCTTCTTGACCGTAATCCCTGGGAAGCTGACAGTCGAAGAATTGGGCTGAACAATCACGCCAGAGTTGGGACGAGAGACGAAGCGAGATGAAAGAGGGTTGATTTGCACCGCATCCGACGGGGGTTTGACCAAGTTGTTGGGTGTGACTATTGGCATGCACGGCTGGGTAAGGAAACTGGGTGAACGGGACCGCCCATGGGGTAGGAGAGACTCCTCGAACGGTCGGGAAAGGTTGTTCGATGATGGTTGCATGGGAGGAAAGCTCTCCGCTGGGTGTTAGCCCCAACACTGTCAAAGGCCGTATACCTTCAATCATCTGCACGTGGACGACGGCGGCATGAAGCCATTCGCCATCGTACCCGAAGTCATCTACACTGGAATCGTTCTTGCACTCTGGGAGCTCCTTGGGTACATATGTGGCGCCTTGCTGTACAGTCGCTGCAGGGTCATGGAGGGTAAGGGGTTGAGGGGCTTGAATGAAGGGTTCGATGGATTCTTGTGAGAGGGTGGGGGTCTCCGTTTGGGCTTGCGAAGGCTCCCAAAACGAGAAAGGTATCGGACTAGACGGCACCTTGTCGTCGGTATTTGAAGGTACAACCATCTGGGTCAAAGGCAGGAAGGAGGAGGACACGTCGTCCGGCACGGTGCCCCACTCAGGTGGCTTATCGTTGAAGTGAAAGGGGTCGCGACCAATATTGGACGCACCAAATTGGCGATCAAGGGACATGTTGTTGCCGCGGAAGGCCATGCCACTTGTGTCGCCGCTGGCAATGAAGTGGCCAGCAGCGGAGGCGTTACTGTCACCAAATCCGTGCCTGTGAGGATGCCCGTTGCTAAGAGATGTGTCGTGCCCGGATGACTGTGGGGGGTCTGGATCTGTGAGTGGACGACGCGCACGCTCTAGTTTCTGGAGAAGGTTGTCGATGCTTAACATGTTGAGTGAGTGTGTGAGTCTGTGAGTGACTCAGTGAGCGATGGAGAGAACGGAAAAGGAGGGAGAGGGGCAAGAATCAGTGCGAATATAAGGGAACAGAAGACCGGGAAGAAAGAAGACACAAAGGTCAGAACGGTTGACTGGACTTGACGATCTGCGACCAAAAGACAAAGGAAGGCGTGTTGCTACGTTGGTTGCTCATGCTCATTTGCTGCTAACATCGTTTTCGGGTTTCAGTCTACTCTGTCACAGTAAGGATCACCTTGCCCGAGTTTTTGTTCGCTCTAAGTTTGAGTGTCAGACAGATTGCGAGGGGAGACCATGTGTGCTGGCATAACTCACTCCATCTCCTTGTGCGCTTCGATGACCTTGGTCCACGGGAACACCTATGAAAAGGGAGAGGTGAGCTAAATTCCGTCGATGAGAACGCGCCCCACCACCTACCTCGTAGATCTCAATGCTCATCTTGCCATCCTCGATCAGGGGCAGCGCATTGCGTTTGAAGCGGCCAAGAAGATCAGACTGGTACTCGACGGTCCGTGAGCGGAGAGTGGAGCCCTTGAGCGTGGCACGCTTGGAGAGGAGGGGACCGATGCTGGCCTTTTCGATAACGGGGCCCGACAGGAAAGCAAGGTACACCACGGTGCCGTCGCGACGCAGGATGTTGAGGTTGCGGGTGAAGTAATCCTTGCCAACAAAGTCAATGATCAGATCGACACCGTCCGAGTCCTTCTTGATCTCTTCGGCGAAGTCCTGCGTACGGTAATTGATGGGCACGACACGGTCATCACCGCGAGCTAGTTTTTTCAAGAAGGCGACCTTCTCGTCCGTGCCACATGTCGTATAGACCTTGTTGGCACCACCGACAAGGACTGTGACGTGAGTATGGAAGAAGCGGGTATTCTGAGATACTCACGCGCCAGCTGGATCGCTGCCACACCGACACCCGAGGCACCCTGATAGTCAGACGTCTCCCGCGATATCAGTTTGCACTCACAGCGTGAATCAGAACGTTCTGTCCCTTCTTCATGTTGCCCTCAAGGAAGAGGGCTTGGTAAGCTGCGTGTTAGACGTCTGCCAAACGTTGGCAGTAGTAAGCACCCTCACTTTGCACCACGGCCAGTGGGGCTTACTCACCGGTCATCCAGTTCTCAGGAAGAGCAGCGGCTTGAACCATTGTAAGACCCTTGGGCTTGGGAAGAAGCATCGTCTCAGGCGAGGTAATGTACTCGGCGTAGGCACCCTAGATGTGTGAGCGGCAGCCAGAGCAGCGGAGGGCAGGATGGGATGAGAGAGGGGTTTCCAATGGTGTTGGCTGATCTTGGAGAGAACCGAACGCTGGCAGTTATACCCCACATACTCGTCCGTCCTCGACTAGTACTCACACCAAAGGCCAGACCAAACACCTCATCTCCGACTTTGAAGGTCTTGGCACCCTCGCCGAGCTCGGTCACTTTACCAGCGAACTCAACACCGAGAACGGTCTTGCTTGCCTGCGGAGGGAGTGCATACTTCCCCTCGCGCTGGAGAATGTCCATGCGGTTGAGACCAAAAGTCTAACAGTTAGTCAGGCAAGTAGATACGCATGTCAATTACCGACCTCGATCTGGGATGTCAGCGAATGGTCAATAAGGTGACAGGACTGGAGCCGCCTGTTTGCATAAATGTCGGTGGCAGAAGCGGCTGCGCCGATGGTATTGAAAGGGGGGGGGGGAGTGGGTACGCATGCGAAGTCGGTGTGTTGATGACATGGTTTCAATGAACACCGCCGCAGACAACTCCGAATGCCGTTGCTACACTTGTTCACTCACCTTGACTTGCACCTCGCCTACTTTGGGCTTGGGCGTCGGCTCTTCACCAATGTAGAGGTTCTCGGCGGGACCCTTGCCGTCTTTAATGAGTACACAGCGCATAGTGGGAGGAACAGATGCAAGTTGCGCGGTGGAGTGGAGAGTGCGGAACGAGATGGGCGACGGAGTGGAGCCGAGGGCTGTGTCTGGAGAGAACCGACCAACGAGCGACAACTGGCGGGTGCTTCGAGATGCGATGCGCTGGGATGCGATGCGAGACGAGTGAGCTGCAGCGATTGCGAAGCGAGACATGGATCTTCAATAGATGGGAGAGGAGATCCGATGTGTCAGCAGGTCTGGGCTAATTTGAGCAATGTCAAGAGGTGACAGGTCTGCCCACCGGCTCTAAGGGAATGACGACATCCGGCATCTCCCGGCTAGTCACGTGAGCTTGCCGAGGGCGGACAAGAGTTTGCCGCAAGCCTTGCACGTCGTGCTTTCGGTCTTAGTTGCTTCAGAGACCGCCCTGCTTCGATCGGTTACCTCACCATCATGGCGTTGCCCGCTGGCCAGGGGGCCGTCCTGGCCTCCTGGAGCGACACGCTCCGCGCCATGGGCGCCACACTTGCTATGACTGATCGGGCGACACGACTGACAATGATTCCATCAGTGGAGCGTCTGTGGACCTGAATCTAACACAAGTGATCCTGATATCCGGCTGCATGATCATACGACTCACCAAACTGAACAGGTCATGAAAAACGGAATCACGACAGCGGCACAGGACTTGTCGATCTCAACAATCTTGAAACTTGTACCCGGAGAAAAATGAATGGAATGCTCATGGGAGTGTATCTCCGTGGCATGCTCTGCCCAGCGGGGAACGGGGATGTTGAAGTTATTTGAAGGTACAGTATCGTTCCTCGAGCCACTGTATTTACCACCCCTCGGACATCTTCGGCACCGGCCTGGATTGTGGAGGTGCGAATCTTCGTGGGTTGTGGTCCGTGCATGAGGGGCCCAGCCAGGGAGGCGGCTTGCTCGTCCACAGATCCACGGCTGGCCCGTCCGCACAGCCGCTCCGGGCCAAGTTGCAGCTCATTGCCGGTCAAGAGATGTATGCAACTTAAATGCCAGCTAGGAGCTCCAGGTTGATCCGAGGCTACTTTGTTATCTTCCGGGCGTTAGTGTGACCGTCCTCTTGGAGGATGGCGTTATGCCTAGCTTTTGATAGGGTGCATGCACGGCGGTAGCGCCATGTTCCGTCACAGCTCATAGTGGTATGAAGCAGAAGGACGGATGGGAGATGGATGGTCAGGATGGGGAATAGGGGGCAGAGAGATCTGGAACATGTGCCAAGCCCTTGGGCAAGGTCCCCGGCCAGAATCGTCCGTATCCGATGGTAAGCGCCCTCCGCCTCGCCGCCAGATAGGTCTTCTACGACATCAACAAGACACCGGCACTCGTTGTGGAGGTCGCCGCTATTATTCCACGTACACGACGAGCGAACGGACACATGCGTCAGGGCCGCGATGACACACAATGGGCTCGTGGCATTCGGGGCAAATGAGAACCTGACCCCATCACGGCAGGGCCGCGGAGCGCAACAGGGATTCCGTGCACCGCCAATTGCAACCGCCCGGCATCTCTCACATCGCGCACGTCGCGAGCCTCCCAAGGACGAGAAGGTTGTGGCGTGCCCATGGCTTGCGTGCCGCGCGAGGAACGCGTCCTTGTGCCCCTGCGAACGGGTGTCAAGATGGAAAGTCCTAGACGGCGGCGGGCAAGCTCCGTCAGGCTGGATGCGGTTGCCAGGCGGCCAAACGGTCAGGACACTGTCCCCTCATGACAGCCGCTGGTACATCCTACGGTACCAGTTGGACATTTTAGACCCGTTTTTACGTTCTGGGAACTTTGCGGACTTGTGAGCCTGCGAGGACTGTGCGCCAAGGGGGTCCGTTGGAGCGCCAGGCTCCCCAGATGTGGGGGGGGGGGGGGGGGGGGGGGAGGGGGGGCGGGGGGGGGGGGGTCTCCCGGGGCGGGGCGGGAGGGCGGGGGGGGGGGGACGGGAGGGGGCGGGGGGGGGGGGGGGGGGGGGGGGGGGGGGGGGGGGGGGGGGGGGGGGCGGGGGGCGGGGGGGGGGGGGGGGGGGGGGGGGGGGGGGGGTATTGGTCTCTCGGGGGTATTGGTCTCTCGATGCTGAGCGAGAGAGCTGCGAGAGTGCGACGCGACTGGGCTGGGGCCAGGTGGGTGCCAGCTCTTGGCAACAGGCCAGGGTCATAGCCGGAGTTGCAGTTGAAAGCAATTGAGCAAATGCTGCACACAATATCTCTTTGTCGCAATAACGTGGGGCAGGAGAAGGAGAGCCTAAAAACAAGGAACTAGGCCACGCGGCATGCGCGCCTTGGGTTGCAGAGCGAGCCGCCCGCCGAATGGCTTCCTCCCCGCACACGCCTTGGCCTCTGCACAGCCAGCCAACCGGAGGCCGACGGCAATCTCCCCGCCTGCGCCCCGCACACTCACCACTGAACCCTTCGCCTCTGCATAACCTTGCATCGTCCTTGCTGACGCCCTTCCACCTTGCCCCTTTTCCACTCTCCTGATACATCGTCGTCAGCAGCATTATCACCATCATCACCGCCCTTCTCTCTGTTTCTCCCTTTCCCATACACATCCAGTTCTACTGTCACAGCCCGCTCTCCCCGCCTTGGGACCCGCAAGACACACTTTGAGACACTCAGAACTCTCATAGTACCCCCTTCCTACCCCCCTTCCCGCCGTCACTCTTTTCTCATTCCTCTCGCCACTCTTCACTCTCACTCGTTTTATCCTCCTCACCATAATGGCTCCTCGTAGGAATGGTGAACCCGCTTCTTGGGAGCTCAACGCCGACCAGCCCAAGCCCGAAGGCGAGACCCGTATTCGCCGCTGCTACGCTGTCACGGAGCTTACTACCGGTGAGTCATTGTATGAGGCAGATTCCTTTCGCCAGCAGGGATCGAACAGCAATCGTCGTGACGCATGCCCACTGCTGTCTGTCTGGCTTGCGACGTTGCTGTGTCAATTATTATCTGCCCCCAATATTTTCATTATCTGGGTGCATAGCAGTGACACGTCAATCGAGGTTGCCACCCAAAACCAAGGCCCTCGTCACCGTCGATCTGGCTCTTTGGCAGTGTCCCATTGTATGCTCAGGCGACTGCTTTGAGGTTGAACTGTGGCCACTGGCCACCCCTTGTCCTGTTCGGCTCATTTGAGCGTGGTTTGCTCTTGGTCTAGTCTTGTCTTACCCACGCTTGCGCGCGGGGTTCCGCTTGGCATGACACAGTGGCTGCCTTCGTTTCATCACCTTGGTTGGCAACGTCCCTCGAGACGGCAGCTGGATGAATATGTGGCGCTGCCCCTTTCACGGAAAGATAATGGATTCTGACCTTGCAGACCCGGGCCATGGCGTAGAGACTGTCCACGATGTCATGTGCTACGCTGCTCGCACCCACGGCGGCAAGGGTGCGCTGGGATCGCGTGATGTCATCGGCATGATCGACGAGGAGAAGGAGATCACCAAGGTTGTTGGCGGCAAAGAGGAGAAGGTTAAGAAGAAGTGGTCGTACTTCAAGCTTTCTCCTCTGAACTGGATGTCCTACGAGGAGGCTCTTGCCGATACCCGTGACATCGGCTCTGGTCTTCGCGAGTTCGGTGTCGGTGGCGACGATGAGACCTTCTTCAACATTTACAGCCAGACTTCGTGAGTTATTTATTGATGCCTAACATGCTAACCCCAGGCGCAACTGGATGCTCATGGCTCAGGCCTGTGCGTTTAATGCCGTCCCTATTTGCACGGCTTACGACTCGCTCGGTGTCGATGGCCTTACTCACTCCTTGAACGAGACCGAAGTGCGCGGCATGTTCACCAACGCCGAGCTGCTCGGCACCCTGGCCAAGGTCATCCCTCGCGCTCCTTCCGTTCGCCTAATTGTTTACGACGGCAAGGCTGACCAGGCTACTCTTGACAAGATCCGGGCTACTCGCGAGGGTCTCCAGGTCGTCCACATTGACGAGGTCAGGGGTCGCGGCAAGGCCAACCCGAAAGAGGCTGTTCGTGCCAAGCGCGAGGACGTTTACTGCTGCATGTACACCTCCGGATCGACTGGCACTCCCAAGGGCGTTCTCCTTACTCACGGCAACATTGTGGCCGCTAGTAAGTCATCGTTGTTGCTCCTCTTCCGTCCACGCGACTGACGAATAGTCGGCTCGGTCTGGCTCATGCTGGAGGAGATTCTCGAGCCCGAGGACCTTTACCTTGCTTTCCTCCCTCTCGCCCACATCCTAGAGTTTGTTGTCGAAATGTCGTTCATCTTTGCCGGTCTCGCTATCGCCTATGGCCGTGTCAAGACACTTACGGATGCTTCGGTCCGCGAGTGCAAGTCGGACATTATGGAGGCTCGTCCTTCTATCATGGTCGGCGTCCCCCAGGTTTGGGAGCTTATCCGCAAGGGTATCTCCACCAAGGTCGACCAGGGCTCTGCTCTCAAGAAGGCGATTTTCAATGCCGCTTTCAAGGCCAAGTCGGCTGGCATTCCCGGTCTCTCTCAGCTTGGCGACAACCTCGTCTTCTCGCAGGTGCGCGCGCAGACTGGTGGCCGCCTCAAGATCATGTTCAATGGTGGTGGCCCCGTCTCCAAGTCGACGCAGCACTTCCTCTCCACTGCTCTGGTCATGATGATCCAAGGTGATTAACTGAGCATGTTGTGAGACATACCGCTAACGTGTTCAGGCTACGGTCTTACCGAGGGTACCGCCATGGCCTGTATTCTTCATCCTTCGTGGATGGCTTACAACCGCGTCGGTGGCCCTGTTCCTGGTGCCGAGATTAAGCTCGTCGATGCTCCCGAGGCTGGTTATCTTTCGACCAACGACCCCCCTCAGGGTGAGATTTTCATCCGTGGCCCTTCGCTCTTCAAGGGTTACTTCAAGCGCCCCGATCTGGACGAAGAGGCCTTCACCAAGGACGGTTGGTTCAAGACCGGTGACATCGGCCAGTGGAATGAGGATGGTACTCTTTCCATTATCGACCGTATCAAGAACCTTGTCAAGTTGCAGGGTGGCGAGTACATTGCGCTCGAACACCTTGAGTCGGTCTACAAGTCGGTTCCCTTCGTCGCCAACGGCTGTGTTATGGCCGACCAGCAACACACCAAGCCGGCCATGATTGTCCAGGCCCACCCTGTCAACCTGCCAGCGTTCGCCAAGAAGCAAGGCCTGTCCCAATCCGAGGACCTCGATGAGCTCTGCGTGGACCCGAAGGTTATTGATGCCTGCCTCAAGGAGTTGAACGAAACGGGCAAGAAGCAGGGCCTCAAGGGCATGGAGCTGCTGGAAGCCATCGTTCTCACACCCGACGAATGGACCCCAGAGTCTGGCTTCCTTACCGCCGCCCAGAAGCTGCAGCGCAAGACAATCCAGGAGTACTACAGGGAGGCGCTCCACGCAGTCTACACCCTCTCTAAGTAATATGTCGTCGCCCGTTACAACCTCACCCTCTCGTTCCTGGTAGTCGGTTTCCTCTCTCTGGTAGCTCCATTCCATTTCCCCCTTTCCTCTGCTGCGCCGATTCTATGTTTAAACCTCAGCATTCAATATTCCTTAGTTTCAATATGTATGGGTATGATCTTAATCGCTCGCGTAATGCAGCGTTGCCACTGTCCCGTCCATGTTGTCTATCTATGTTGAATCCTGCCAATATGAGGGCTAGTTTGCTCCCTCCCAGAGGGACAGCTCAAGGCGTGACCCTCCCATGATCAAGTCAGACGCCGGCATGACATGACATGTGACGCAGCCTCATCTACATTGATCATTTGCGTCTATCGTAGTATCACTCCTCGTCCACGTCCTCGTCATCCTCATCGCCATCGTCCTCATCCTCGCTGACAACCAAGCCTTTCTCGCGCATGGCCTTCTTGTCCGCCTTGCGCTTCTGCGTCAGCTCTTCCAGGAGCACGAGCAGGTCCTCCTGCTCCTTAGCGGAGTCAAGCGACTTGGTCTTCTCCTCCTCCAGGGCCGCCTCCAGCGTGGCGACTTGCTCCTTGACAGTAGCAAGCTCAGCCGCCGATGCCGTTGAGGTATCGGCGCCCTTGCCCTTCTTGCCCTTCTTGCCTTTCGCCCCAGCACCCGGGTCGGGACCATCGCCCTTCTCCAGCTCCTCGATCCGCTTCTTGGCTGATGCGGTGGCGCGCTTCGACAGGTCGAGCTCGCTCCGTACGGTCTCCAGCTCGCCACGGACAGCCTCCAGCTGGTTCTTGGTTTCAGCATGGGCAGCCGTCTCCTCCATGGATGCCGAGACCTGCGCTCGGGCAGCGGTGAGGTCCGCTCGGAGAGCTTCCAGTTCTGAAGCGAAAGTCTTTTCGGCATCGCTCGTCGCTTTTTCGATTTGCTCTTTTGAGGTCGAAAGTTGAGATTTGAGAGTCGAAATCTCCTTGACGTGCTCGCTCTGGACGTTGGACAACTGCGTTTGGAGAGATACAACCTCAGCACCTTGTGTCCGCAACTTTTCCCGCAACGACGCAATGATCTCAGCCGACTCCCTGTCGTCACCAGCAGGGATGGTTCCACGAACAGCATCGGGATCCACGGCAATCGCTCGCTGAATGGTGTAGTAGTTATTCTTCCAAAAGTCGACAAACGCCCAGTCGAACCACAGCTCAAGCGCCTCGTCCTGTTCCGGGTCCTCGTGAACTGCTGTCGTGGCGTCGCTTCCTTCGGTGTCAAACGCATCGGGCTGGACGGCACGGAATCTTGGATCCTCCCTCAGGCGTGCCATACGGGACACGAACTGATCAGGACCGATGCGGGAGTGCAGGATCGGGTGCAAGGTTGCTCGGGTGATTTCCCCTGGCTCGCGATTGTACTCGTAGCATACACCCAGAAGAAATGCGCAGAGGCCCTGTACCAGCGGGTCGATGCCGGTCGGTTGCGTGATGGGGCCAATTAGCTGCGATTAGCTAGGCCAGTCAGAAGGTCCACTTACAACTTGGACGTTCCCGCTCTCGCTCAAGAACTCTTTCACACTCTTAGGACTGTCCCAGAGCCAGGTGCTCAACAAGACCAGATATCCGACCATGACTCGGGTCCAATCGTCAGTCTCGGATGTTTCCTGGCCGTCTTTGGCACCCCGGTTGATTGCATCCGTTTGCTCTCGCGAGGCCACCATCAGGTTGCCGACGATAAGTTGCAGAAGAGAGACCTTTTCGTCTTCGTCGCCTGACGGCAACATTATCTCGCGTGCGAGCTTCTTGCAGTGTTCAGAGTTGCGCAAGAGGTGGGACAGAAGAAGGCACGAGAAGAGTGGGCGATAGGGGTCAAACTCTTCACCAGGGTTTGGCAGGTCCAAGAGGCCAGAAACGATCAACGACCCAGCCGACTGTGGAACGTCGGGGAAATTGGAGTTAGGGTTGTCTTCCGGAGGAGGTATCATAGAGGAGAGAATGCCTATCCGCGCGTCATCATTTCCCGTAACATATGCCTAAGGATTAGTCTCATGTGCACCACTAGGCCTTCAAGAAACTCACCTCAAACATATTCACACCAGCAGCACGGCCACGAAGTCCCCGGCCGCTGGCATTCGGATCGCCGTCGATGACCTCAGCTGCGAGCGCAACAGCAGCTGGTCGCGGGGGCAGACGGATGTAACCTCCTTGAGGATGCTCATGATCCGCTTGAACAGGGACAAGAGGAGAGATCATGAGAGTTGACAAAATCGTTTGGTTGGGGACGCTTGACAGCATGAGGGGAGTGAGGGTGTTGAGGGCTTGGCACTTGAGACCGGTGGGGGCGTTTGACGCAAGGGAGAGTTCGAGAAGAGCCCGCGTGACTCCACCGTTGGCGAGCGCCGACTGGTTGCTTCCACCTGGTCCACCCACAAGCATCCGTACAAGTCCAAGGACGAGCCCAGCGTTGATAAACTTCTGTTCTGGCCAGTCCTGGAGGGCGAAGGCATCTGGAGCGGGCTCATTTGCGGCGAGCGGCGTCGGAAAGTGAACAATTGGAGGCAGGTTCGGGATGAGAGAGAGTTCGCGGAAGAGGTTCTGATCGTCAGCATGTACAAGTCGGTAAATCTCCAAAGCGTACCTGGTTGGAGACATTGAAACGGAGTAGGGTACCGATGACGGTCAGCGCATCCTGCACGACGATGCCTCCCTCGATACCGCCTTCCGCGTGGATGATTTCGAGCGTCTTTTCAAAAGCGCCCGAGAAAGCGATAATCTTTTGCAGGTCGGCATTGCTAGCCAGCATAACGGGAAGAAGAAGAAGGGCCTCATTGCGGAGCATCTCCCCAGCACCACCGCCCATAAAGTTGCCAGCGCCTTGACTAGCCCCCGGCGCAGGGGCCTTTGGGTCAAGCACTGTGAGGACACCGTCCACGCCAGGAGGCGGTGCAGAGAGAATGTAGCTCTGGGCCAGTGCAGGACGAGCCGTGACAATCTGTGACAGGAATTGGAGCGAGTAGAATCGTGGGAAGAACGCGGGCGAGTTCGATATCAGGCCGAGAACTGAGTGAAATGGCTCGGGCGACTGAGGTCAGATGTAGACTTGTAGGTGGAATACTTGCCTCGAGAAAGATGTCAATGTTCTTCAAACCAACGTCCTCCTTTTGTGGCTGCATATCAGTCGACCGTGTCTTCGTAGAATGGCGTAGAGACTACCAACCTTGTCGGGCACCTCGCAGAGAACCATCAGGGTCTCGAGGACGGCCTTGGCGATATCGACGTCGTATGGTGCGTCATGCTCAAGAACCGCCAGGAGAGACGGAAATGACTCTTTTCCAACCTCCGCCTTCCAGTCACGACTCAGGCCTTTGAGGCCTAGCACGGCGGTCCTGCGATCGTCGACGGCCGCAGACGTGTTGATCTTCTCCACCAGCTTGACGATTGTGTCGCTTGCTGTTTGAGGCGCAGCACTGAGCTCGCCGCGCAGTGAGGTCACTGCGGACGAGAAGCGGGCGCCAAAAAAGGACATGGCGAAAGTGGTGAGTTGTGCTGCACTGGTGGGCCTTGCGAGATGGACGAGTAACGGCTGGCAACGGACAACGGGTCGAACGCGACAGCAGGTGGGTGCGTCACAGCAATTGATGCTGGCATGCTGGAATGCCCCGTGGAGACGCGCGTGGATTGCGGAATCAAAATGACACGTGGGATACACGCGCGAAATAGCTAACACGGCGGAGCCACCCACATCCTGACGCGCGAGCATCACCTCCACTCAAAACATTCGAAATGAGCGGTCGCAGTCGAACCTCACCCCGGTCGCCCGTTGGCGCCGGGTCTGTCTCTCCTCGTTCTTCGTGCGGCCTCTCCGCTCTCCGCTCCCGGTTATCCGCTCTCCGCTCTCCGCTAACCGGACCCTCGCCTCGTGTCCAGTTCAGTTGCGTTTGCTGCTGCCCAGCCCGTTTGTGCCTGTCGTGCTTTTGTTCTCTGTGGTGGCTGTTGTGTGTCGCCGCCGGCTTTGACGCGAACTGTGCGCAGCTGGCCACACATGCCAAACTGATCCCAACTGTGCAGGTATGGGATCAATCGTCGCAGCTCATCCACTGCAGAACGGCCGACATTACGCCACGCCCCGTCTGTTGGCTCTCCCTGTGTGTGTGTCTCTCTCTCACTCTATCGTGCCGCCGTACTTCGGCTCGGCGGCCAACGCTCATCCCACCACATGAGCAATGCTTCCTCACAACCCGTTATCGCTTGTGCCACTTGTGTATCAAGCTCTGGCTCGGCCGTTAGCCACGGTCAGCCTCACACCTTGTCAGCTCGTATTTGGCATTCGACACAAGTGCCGACGAGAGCGGGCGGCTTCAAAACCATTCTACTCAAAGAGTCCGACTTGACCAGCTGCCGTCACCACGCCTTCCGCACCGTGATGCCTGCCGTCCTCCTGTGGACACAATGGCTCGCCAAGTGGAGTGTGTATGTGTGTCAGTGGTGGTGGCGTCAGGGGCCCGGTGAGGTGGCGGACCGAGGCGTGGGTGGCGAGGGAGCACGCCACACGTTCCACATGAGCATGTACGCGATCGCGCGCCCAAGCCGGAGGGCCTGGCTGTGTCGAGGTCACAGAGAAGAGCAGTCAAGTGGCGTCGGGGCCCACTCCGCCAGTGCGCCGTATGACCTCGATACACACCTCGTCGAGGTCATATCCGACGCCACAGTGCGTATGGGGTGTCAGAGCTTGTCGTGGGTGCGGATATCCGCTGCATCTGTGCACTCTGCGATGCGAGACAGCGAGGCTGCGAGGCAGCTCTCGTCAGACGCCCATTGTCCAACGGCTATTTTGTGGCCCAGCGCTTCTCCCTCTGTCCTGGTGGGCCGTCTGCGTCTGCTCCGCGCTCCTCGCTCTCACTAGTTCGAGACACTGTGTGTGGGTGTGGGTGTGTGTGCACGTGCGGACGCACCGCAGCCGGGACAATGCAGCTTCCCAACAACAGTCTGGTTTGCCGACGTCGCAGCTTTCTTGGCCACTCACTGCATTGCCTGCCGAGGGCCAGTATCCCAGGGGCAAATCCACCACCACCTGTCCCCCTCACACAGTTCAGTGCAGTTTGCGCCTTGGTACTCACCACGACGACTAACGCTCTTTTTCTTCTGTCTTTCTGTCGTCTGCCCAACTATCTCAATATCTTCCTCCACGGCACCACCTGTCTCGACATTCGCGTCACGGCTCGTGGATGAACACCTACCCACCACCGCCAATGCTGTTGTTCGTCTTTGAAGACGACACCATCAAGATACTGCCTGACGCTGTCTCACCCACTGAGTTGCTGGGCCCAAAGGCTCCTCCTTTCTCCTCGGCCTCGTCCCCGCTCGACCACCCAACCGACGATAATATCACGACACCAGTCTCCCACGCCGGGGGCCCGGAAATAATGAATCCAGCTTGGAATCCAACTTTAGATGGAGTCTGCAACCCGCCTCCCACTACCACAGCATTTGAAGCCGTGTGCTCAACTCCACGTCGACCGCTCGATTCCCAAGGACCCTTTCGAGGATTGGACAGTATCCCGATTGTGACAACATCGAACGCTCCGCGCCGACACCTGCCTGTACCTTTCATGTGCTCGTCCGTGCCCCGGGAAAGTCTCTACTCCAATACTGAACTCGACATTGAGTCCATGATCGAACGTAGCTATTCGCCAATCGGGGACCCGTGCCGCTCTCCTGTGAACGACGATGAAGCTTTCGAGTCCTTTCACCACGAGTTTATGGACCGTATCATGCTCAGCGGACTACATGCCAGGCAGGCGGCGGCGGCAGACAATGCCAGCATCCCAAGCAATTCCCGAATCGCGATCCCCCGCGAGCCACTCGCCTCAAACGATAGCCATCGGTACCTGGTCACGTCTGCCACACCAGCCGAGCGTCCGCACGCTCCCCGGGTCACCCAACCGCTCAACATTCGCAAGCGTGAGACCCCTGACAAGGAGACTAGGGAAAGGGCGGCGGTCGGATGCATCACGGCCCCGGAGCAGGCGAACAACAATGGTGAGTTGCTGCAGGTCCCACATGGTCTCTCACACCATCCCACACCATCGAGTTTCAGAGGACAAAAGTCTGACCCACCCACAGGTTCTGCACCTGATCTGCGAGCCTACATTTCCGAGCATACATGGGGGCACGCAACTACCCATTGTGCAAGTTCAGGCGACCTGCCATTCAACTCGCAAACTCCCCATTCTCCTGAGCGCACACCCTCACCTTCCCCGCCCCTATTGCGCACGCCGGACACCCCTCCCGCTGCGACGCTTCCAAACTCGAACCTGTCTCGATTCTTCCCCATCGTTCCCTCCCCACCGAACATTCATGCTCGACGAGAGGCAAATCGGAGACAACTTCAGACCCCGCCTACTCTTGGGTGGAAGGAATCTTCTGGAGTGGAGTCGATGCGTCTTGCTCCCGCCATCATGATTCCACCCATGGGCGTACCCGTCCCTGCGATTGCTCTCGGCCCGCTACCCCCGCTTCCTAATGGCGATACGGCTCCGCGCTCAGCCAGGGGCTCCACTCCCCGGTCGGTCAGGGGCTCCACTCTCGCCTCTGCTTCGAGCGGCGGCAGCTCCTCCTTACCTCCATCCGCCGCGGCCAATTCTCCATCGTTGAGCCATATTATATCTCCTAGCTCAGCTGTAAGCAGTGGCAGCTTCGGTTTTACCAATCGCTGCAGCAACTGGGGTAACGGAGGTCGTAGGCCTCTGTCGATGCAGCCTCAAACGCCATCCCGCGAGTTTGGGCATGGGTCATCCCAGGCATCTCGACTCCTCGAACCAGGTGCACAGCAGTCTTTGCGTCCCGCATCTGCGATTTGCTACCAGTTTGGAGGTATATCCATTTCTGCCAGTTCCCCCGTGGTGCACGCTTTCGAGGATATCGGCGCTCTCAAGCTCAGCGGGGAGCCGTTTACATCGTCGTTCACTCAACCCCGACCCGCCCCACGTGCCCCATGGACATCAAATCCCCAACCTCCGACCACCACAATCCCCACTCCGCCTGCGAATCCTGAACGATCGGTTGGGGACCCTCCCTCTCCAGTCACACAAGCCACCGACCTGCCCGACTCCAGGGAGGCTTCAAATATTCCCCCAAAGGCTCGTGCTCTACTTGGCATCTACTCGCCTCCGCCAGACCCTCCCAAATTGTTGAACGCTTTGACCAAAGCTACGGGTCTCGTTCGGAGTGTGTGTAACGACACTGAGCCCGCTCATCGCTCCGGTGACACTCTCGCAAGCCGTGGAAAGGGTTTCCTTTCCCGCTCCAGTCGATTTTCCACTCCCTACGAGGGCAATTGTGACGCCAGTTATGATGGCGACCCCCGTATCTCATTCCCCGAGTCGGGTGGACTATGGCGAGCTCCAATAACCGAGTCTGAGAGTATGACCTGGAACGAGCCTCGCAACTACGCACTCTCGGGGTACGCCCAAGGTAGTGAAGCTGCCAACCCCTTCATTGGCAGCCAAGGATCTCTCTTCGACGCCATGCCTTTCATCGATCGGCCATGGATCGGCCATGGACGGAAGCATTCAAGCTCTTCAACGCGATCTTTCTCCTATAGTGTGGCTGCCGAAGCCGCATATCCGTCCAGCGTACTGTCGAAGAAGTCGTCCTTTGAGGTTCCGAAGTACACCAACCAGGGGCAGACGTCATCCGTGGTAGCGGCCACCGGTGCTCAAAGTAGTTACAAGTCGTCCATCGATGGCGGGCACTCGCCAAGCACAAGCACATCATTTCAAACACACAAGCACAAGAGCTCGCTGGAAGGTATCCCCAACCTCACACCAAACTCCACAGCGGGGATATATGCCCCCCAAGCCTCAGAGCACAGTCCGTTTAGGAGCAAGCAACCCTTTCACGCTCCCTCCCTTTCGCCGATCACATATATTCCTCCACCAGCCCTGTTGACATCGTCTCAACCCTTGTTATCATCCGTTGGCTCCGAACTTCTTCGAGGTCCGCCCCGCAAGTCATCTCTTGTCGCTCCGAACCCTCAATTGACGCCATCCCCTTCAAGCGAAACAGACCTGCCCCCGGTGCTGCGCGCGCACCCACCCCCTTCCGTCGATGTAGGTAGGGTGGGACAGCACTGGTCGAGCAAGTCTGGAGGTAACTCTGCGAACAGATACACCCCAGACCCTAAAATGTCAATAAGCGCGGGCAGTACTGGCAGCAGCCTGGAACGCGAGCGTGGCGACCGCTTCCATCATGCACCAGTCAATCTTCATTTGAGGCAGACGCGTCATACCCATACATCTTCCACCTCTGCCGCGCATCCTGTGCATCCCAATCCCGCGGGTGGTGCCATGCGTCCTCGTGTCGTATCCCGTGCCAGTATCATCAGTGGAATGGCAGAGGAAAGCTATTTCGAGCCCGACACTCCAAGTCCTCGCGGCCACTTCAAAGGTCTGCGGAACGCCGTCAAGGGACATTTGAAGGATAACCGCATCTAGGCTGAAGCGGGGCCAAGTTCTCGCGGTAGTGGAGTAGTTCTCGTTCTCATATCATTTCAGTCTTCTAGTCATGGCCCCGGTTGTGCAGTGATCCACCTTAATCTCAGTTGCGCTTGTTGCCAGTACAATCAGAATATGTTCAGCCAGATATTCCCATGATGATAAATGATTTTGTTGTCAATCTGTGATGTCACGGTTCAGACCCAAGACAGATGGTTAGTGCGGGAACAAGGCTCACGTCCCTAATGCAGCGTTGTATCTCTGGGACAATACTCGCGCGAAAGAGAACAAATGAGTCACTCGCACGTTCTCAAGGCTTGGTATGAAGAGCTCACACCAGTGCCATCGGTGGCATGCTGAGGCAAATGTTAGAACCGCCCTACCCCTACCACCCTCTCATGGATGCCTACGGCGTCATTGCACACGAGTTTCCTGCCGTCATAAAGCTTCTTAAGCCCGCCAGTTGACCGATACAGCGTCGGTACGGAACCTGATAATCAGCAGGGGAAACAGGAGAATTCGCTTAGCCTACTATCAACGTACCTCTGTGTCACAGTCGTCTTCGCCAATGGCGTAGTTTGGCCCATTCTGTAAGCAAGCATCCCAGCCTGAGCAATCATGAGACCGTTGTCGATGCAGTACACTGAATGGTGTTAGTACAGAACACTGACACTACTCACAGCTCTCGATTCCGTATACTCGTCCACCGCGCTCGGCAGCCATTATACCCATCATCTCCTGTAACCGGAGGTTGCAGCCTACTCCGCCCACGATAAGCACATCCGCAGAGCCAACATGGGCCATGGCCCGCTCAGTGATCTCAACAAGCATGGCAAAAGTGGTCTCTTGCAATGAGAAGCACAAGTCTTGGGGTGTAATCACGTCTTCCCCATCCTTGATATTGTCCAGTACGTCCCAGTCGCGGTAGCGCTTATCGTAGGTATATGTCTCCACGGCGGAGAGAATACCTGCGAGCGTCACGTCCATCCCCTTTGTTCCGTACGGGAGAGGGACCAGGCGCTTGCCCCTGTAGTGAGTGAGTTCATTGTGCCCACGTGTCTCGGCTGCCTACTTTTTAGCGGCTTGCTCAATGTTATATCCTGGGAAAGGGTCATTGGGTAACTTGACTGTCCTCGCAAATCTGTCGAGACAGTTTCCGATGGCGATATCAAGCGTCTCGCCGAAGATGCGGTACCGCTGTTGGGAGTAGGCAATGACTTGGGTGTTACCTCCGGAGACGTAAAGAACAATGGGGTTCGTGGAAGCTGTAATGTGTCGACCCATCTCAATATGGCCCACACAGTGGTTGACGCCAATGAGCGGTATATTGTGGAGTTGAGAGAGAGTGCGTGCTACAAGAGCACCAACCTGAAGAGGTGTACCCATTCCCGGTCCTGTAGCATCAGTAAATACACCAGCTGCACATCAGTAGGTTGACACGTAGTCACCTCTGATCATCCACCGCTCCCCAGTGTATGGTCACGCGGACCGGTAGCACCCACCTTTTGTGAAGGCGATGACATCGATGTCGCTCATCCTCACTCCGGCATGACGGATCGCCTCGCGGATGATGCGTACGACCCATTCGCGGTGATGTCTTGCAGTGTCTGAAGGAAGAAACCCCTCACCAGGTGGTGTGATGTACGTGTGTCGGACGTTAGAGAGCACTGTGACCTTGGTTGCGGTGGTGGATGGCTCGTGAGCAATGACGCCTGCACCAAGCTTGTTCGCACTGCCTTCGATGCCGAGACACAAAAGCCGGCGGGCTGGGCATAAGCGTCAGAAGAGCCAGTACGTACGTACTGGGTTTCATCAGGGGTGAGACCTTCTTGCTTCCTGATGCCGTGACCATGGTGGACGATGTGTAGAGAAGTACGATAAAGGATGATGGGCGATGGATGACGAGTTGAAAATTGGCCACCGGAAAGGGCACGAGTTTACAACTGTTCGGCTAGCACAGCTGCTCTGCCTGTGAGCACACTTATGTATGACTGGACAATTGCGACGTTCTGCCCTCAACGTCAGGTTCCTCTCTGCGCACCCCTAGACTATCGAACATCTCTCGGTATGCGCAAGTCGTTCTACCTACCCTTGTTGGCTTACACGGCTTGTAGGCCTGGCGATCGCGAGCGAGGGTGACTCTTGGCTGGGTCGCATGTTACGGAGTCAAAAATAACCTGAACAAGGGTGGAGGTTCGAGCCACCAACACGGTTATGATGCCCGATTGTGTCCATCGCTCCATCGCCTCATCATTGATCACCAACAAGGAATACCAACAAAGCGCAGTAGGCTGGAGCCCCTCTTCCATCCACCAATTCCGTCATGTTCTGGGACGCGTTCTTTGACAGCATTGCGGAGGCGACAGGCGCTGAGGCCGATCAGTGCAAGGCGAGTACGACAGGTGGAGGACGCAGCATGGCGCTGGCTGGTCACCTCATTTCCTCGCAGACTTCCACTGACAACAATTGCAGCTCATCTTCTCGCTCATTGTCTCGTTTCCCTTGGCGAGTATCTTCGTACGACTCCCTGCCAACCGGCCTAACCTTGCACACATTGTGTCCCTCGGCATTTCGACCTTCTTCCTATGGCCCTTCCTACGTCTAGGGGGACCATTCTTGGAGCTGGTCATTTCATGCGCTGTTACCTATGTCATCGTCGCAAGTTTCAACGGGAAGAACATGCCATGGATCGCATTCCTGTATGTCGTATCCTCCGAGTTTCGCTGTTAGCTCGTCTCTTTCTCAGTCCGCACGCTCACTTATCCTTCTCCAGCTTCTCCATGGGCCACCTGACTCTCACGTATGTTCCTTCCCAACCCAGCTCTTCCTAACATCCAAAGTCATCTACGACGCACTTGGCTCGCTATCCCTGTGTCCAGTGTTGAGATCTCTGGGACTCACATGGTGCTTGTAATGAAGCTCACCAGCTTTGCTTGGAACGTCCATGACGGTCGCCATTCGCCCGAGGTGCGTTGATGACTCCTTTCTGCGTCGGTTCCTTCGTTAACTGTCTCAGTCTCTTGACGAAGTCCAACTGTCAACTCGTCTGACCCAGCTTCCAAACCCATTGGCGTTTATGGGCTACTGGTGCGATTTTCTGTAACCAATCCGATGGTGACTGACGCTTCAGTTGGTTCTTCCCTACCGTCCTTGTTGGGCCCTCATTTGATTACGCTTCGTACGACGCCCTCATCAAGCATACTCTCTTCACTTCTCCTCCGAACAAAGATGCAAAGGGCCGTAGCTGGCGCCGCACACCTCACGGTCGCCGCCGCGTTGCATATCTACACATGGCTATTGGACTTGCTTTCCTCGGTATTTTCTCCGTCCTCGGCGCTCGTGGTGACTTCCATCGTATCCTTTCTCCGACCTGGCTCACCTGGACGATTCCAACAAAGTTTGCCTTTTGGCAGTTTTGTGGCTTCGTTGCTCGTTCCAAATACTATGCGGTCTGGAGCCTGTCCGAAGGCGCCTGTATTCTTACTGGACTTGGATTCAACGGATATGACCCCAAAACTGGTCGCACTTTGTGGAACCGTGTCCGCAATGTCAACATCCCCGCAATTGAGACGGCTGAGTCGTTCAAAGTGCTCTTCGATAGCTGGAACTGCCGTACCAATGTTTGGCTCCGAGAATGTGTTTACAAGCGCCTCGTCAAAAAGGGTCAGAAGCCTGGCCCTGCGCAGAGCATGGCCACCTTCCTCACTTCTGCATTCTGGGTGAGTCCATCATGGGCTGCAACTTTCTAACCGGCAGCACGGAGTCGCACCTGGATACTACATCGCGTTCATTACGGGCGGAATGTACTCCTATCTCGGGAAGCAGATGCGCCGTTATGTGCGACCGTACTTCCTCCCCGCCGCGTCTCCTGGTGCTGCAAACTCTCTTCCTCGCTGGCCTTATCCAAACCTTGCCAAGCGCTTGTACGACGTTGCTGGCTGGGCGGTTGTCCAGACCGGTGTCAACTACACCGTCTCCTCGTTCTTCATCTTGGATTTCTGGCCGTCCCTCAAGGTCCTCGGCCGGGGTTATTGGTATGGTCATGTTTCCATCCTCATCTGCATGGCCTTCTTCCGCTTCGGCGGCCGGCGTGCGCTTCGCCGTGGCCTTGCCCCTCGCGAAATCAAGCCCAAGGTCGAGACACCCTCATTCAAAGTTTCGCCGCCATCTCCGGAAGGAACCCCTGCACTACCTCCACGAGAGATCGCCGAGGGTGTCGAGGAGATCCAAGTTACCGAGGAGGCGGAGGCTAACAACGCTGACCTTGAATGGTTGCGCCACGACCTCAACTCGCCTGGGTCGGAGGGCGTCGAGCTAGACGGCGGGTTTGTGGATAAGATCATGAGCGCGATTGACACCCCCCGTCCTGGTAGCCCCGACCGCATGTCCAAGCAAAAGATGGCATGATGTAGGCCTCAAACTAGACGCACAAGTTAGTCAAGCCGTTACCGGCTGATTGTCGACAGACGCTATAGACTTCTTCATAAATGGCACGACACTGTCGCATGGTGGTGCCTGTAGTACTTGTTTGCAGGTTGATTTGTTTCGTTATCGGCCTATGGCAGTCAAGCGGTCGTGGGTGAATGTCATTGGATGACAGAAGTCGCGCTCCAAGGATCACAATGACATCACTTCGTTTCGAGCATCGCGCCAAGCTGCACAGCCCGCCGAGAATGGCTTTCACCCCTCCCTATCATACAAGACACACGCCCCCTTCGTGCACGCTGGATCTTTTACCATCATCCACCATCCTCCTCTCACAACGTTCTTACGCCCTCGCAGCGGCCCTCTTTTCACCATGCAGGACTCAAAGGCACACGTCGGTCTAGAACCCGTGGCCTTCCTACTCCTCACCATTCCGGGGGTCAACATCACCCAGGTGTACGATGGCGAGGAAATGCTGCTTGCCCAAGGTCCTCTTTCGTGAGCATTTAGCTCCCATCGGCGAATGGAGCGCTGAGGAAGACTCATTTGGTGGATTCGCTGACATGGCTAAACTCGCTTCTCCTTCCTCCCGCTTGCTTATCATACCGCAACGCACATGGTCTCTCCAGGCTTGAATGTGTTTCTCTTCCTATTCCTCCGGAAATTGGACACCAGACGGCCAACCCATTTGCGCCCACTGGCGAGGAGACACACGATCTTTGGCTCGTTGTGAAATGCGGCGACTTTGAGAGCACGCTGGTACCTGGCAACCACCTCGGAGTCAAGGCACCGCCAGGTGGGGACGGAGGGCCCCAGTACACCATCTTCACTCCGGAGATCCCCAATGGACACGTCGTGGTTCAACTAGAAGCGCCCCGTAACCGGGCGGAGTACGACGATTTGGTAAACTTGGAATCGCTTCTCACCCAGTACGGCTCTATCAATCCCCAGGAAACGGCAATGACGGATATTGTCGCGCCTGTTCTCATCCACCCACCCACGAAAGACAGTATCGCTGCGGTCGATATGAATGAAGAAAACAAGGTTCCTGCGTCCTATGACGACAAGATGCTCGCCCCACCTGTCGTACAGGGCGGTGCTGATCTCCGCGGCCGCATCGTACTGGTTGACGAGAAGACTGGATCGGTACTCGGTGAACTCGAGTCCGCCCCAGCAACGTCAGATGCTGAACAAGCGGCTCTGGCCTCAACGGACCCAACTCGTCCCGTACTGATCGATTTTGGCACGCTTGTTGACAGCTACGTCTGTCACAACGTCAGTGTTTCGACCGTGCCCCAGGACGAACTTGATGATTGGATTTTCCGTGGGGCCGACAGGATCAGGTGAGTACGCAGCCAGCCCACAACACTGGAAGTGAAAAACGATGGTTCATCTCTGCCTTCAACCAGTAACCCGGTACCCCGGCTTACGCACAGCCGCTCTATTCTCGCCTTTGGTTCCTGGGGCTCGCAAGCCATGATGACTGGTGCCGATAAGTTCAAGCGGAACACTGTTCCCTGCCCCGAGCCCATCAAGATTGGAAGCAAGACGTCGGCAGGAATTCATGGCGCGCACGTTATCTCCACCAAGGGCGCACAAGTGAGCCGCAAGACCGTCGGCACAATCAACAATACCATCGCCCGTATCACTGGCGGTAAGGCCGCCCAAATCCCTATGCCACCTCCATCACCTGCCCAGACGCCCATCTCGCCCCACCCTGTTACCGCAAAGAAGGGCTATACGCAGATGTTCAAGGAGGGCGCCGAGAAGCTGAAGGTCGCTGCGGGCTACACATCTTCCCAACCTTCTAGCCCCGCTGGCGCAAGCTCTCTCCCTCCCTCAGGCAACCCTAGTGCCACCGCACCTCCCCTTCCTCCTCGCAATCCTTCCCCTGGTGCGGCTGATCCGCCTCCGTATGAAAAGAGCGAGTCGCTTTACGGTGCGGGGAAGACAGAGAATGCTATCGGCTCGACTACGCTCACTGGCGCATCCGGCGGGACGGCTACCCCTCTTGCCATCCCTTCCCAGACCTCCGCCTCGCCTCGCCTCCCACCCCGTACGGATCCCAAGAAGAAGCGTGCCCTTCTCAACCGATCCCTCATCGCTGTTGACGCCGTCCTTTCGGCTGCCGAAGTGACCGCCAACAACCTGATCACAGCTGGAACTGCTGCTGCCTCATCTGCTGTCGCCCACAAGTATGGCGTTGAGGCTGGCAAGGCCACGGCAATGACGGGTAACACCGTTCGCAATGTCGTGCTCGTTTACGTCGACGTTCGTGGCGTTGGTCGCCGTGGCCTTCTCAAGTCGACGGCCAAGAGCTACGTCAAGGCGCGTCTCCGCTCGGGCGAGACTGTTCGTATCCAGCCCCAGGCTGCTCCTGGCCAACAACAGCAATCTCCCACTATCGTCGATCACCAACTTGTGGTCGGCGTTCCACAAGTCCCCCAGAAGAAGTAAACGGCCAGCGACGATTGCGCCCTTGGGGCGTCACACACGGACCAGTGCCAAACACGAGCAACCGTTCACCACACACGATATAGCACGAATGTAATGATGATGCACTCTATGAATTCACAATATAAATTCACGAAGACGACTCTGGAATAAATGGCGCTGCACACAGGGCTGGCTATCCCCTAGGGGCCCGAAGCTGCTTATCTTCCTTCCAGCGATGTCACCGCAGTTTGTCGGGCCAGTCTTCAACGTGGCAAACTTACCAGCCATCAGCCCCTGCCAGTCATCAACTCCTGCGAACCATCTCATCATCCCCAACTGATGGGCCAGCTGCTCAGTAGTATATAGCTCCAACCATTCCCCGCCTTGAGAAAGTTTTATGCGTCGCTTTGAAGCCCATTCATTTCCACTCATCAGTCGCTCGCTCCAACCGCACTTCGACAGGTTATGAGCCGGGGGCATCACTTACATTGTCGGCCTCTCTGAGAACGTCGTACCCGGTCTGTCAGCGAAGGCCTTAAATGCAGACGATCCAGACCCTGCTCAACTCTTTTCTGAGCTCAATGTAGCCTACTCGGGGACTTCAGGTTCCAGACTCTTCAATCTTATGGCCTCCCTCTTTCACAGTTCAATCCCCGAACACGAGGACCCAGAGAACACGCTGGGCAAGATCAAGCAAGCCCATATGCAAATCAACAGTGGCGGCCTGTTTCTCTCCGATGAGTCCTTGGCATACGCGAGGCTCAAGGCCCTACATCCGTCATTCAATCCTCTGAGGCAGACTCTGGTGTTGAACTCCGATTTGACGTCCAACTTGGTCACCGCAGCCGTTAGGAACGAATGGGCCAATCGCTCGCGTATACCCCCACCGGCTGAAGCCGACCTGGGCTCCTCCCAGCAGTACAAGCGGCAAGGCAGACCTAACTATTCACACAAGCCCAGGAATGGCCGCCACCGCGACCCCAAGATGTATTGCGAGATACATGACCTGTATGGCTCTCACTGGACGGAGGATTGGTTCAAGAATCGCCCTAGGAACAACGACAACGGGTTCAACAACTTCAACCAACGCAGGAAGCCCAACGCCAACAATTTTTCTTCAGTCACTTATCAACAACTCCGCGATGATCATTCCCTCGAGGTCCACAGCGACAACTCAATTACCTTTTCCGCCATCGCCTGCAACTCTTCCGCCAACAACAGCTCCCAGTTCGACTTTCTGGTCGACTCCAGCGCAGACAACCACATGGTCAACGACTCACAGGTTCTATCCAACACCGAGCCGACTCAGTCCATCAAGATTACCTTCCGCAACAGGTCTCACCTCACCTCGACCGTGAAAGGTACTCTCCAACTCAAAGATGCCACCTTCCATGACGTCCGTCCTGTTTGTCCTGAGTTTACAGCGCAACCTCATCTCAGGGTCCAAGAGCCCTGGCACTTGGCACTTCCGCAACAAATCAGCACATCTCCAGAACCATAGCTCCAATCGCCCTCTCCTTTCCGCGACAAACAAGAATGGTCTCTACGTCGTAAACAGCGATATTACCCCCGTTTCCTTCTACAATCCACGGACTCAGTGCCATTCAGCTTCCGAACAACACTAGCAGACACTTCTACATTGGCACTATCGACTTGGACACTTCAACTTTGTCTCGTTTCTGAAGGCCAAGAGCGACGCCTTTGCTGCTTTCACTGACATCGTGTCCCTCGTCGAGAGACAGCTCAATCTCAAAATTTGGTAAAGCATGTTCGCTCTGACAACGGTGGCCAGTTCCAATCGACTTCATTCGTCACGTACCTCCGGCAAAACGGCATATATCATACGACGGTCGCCCCAGGCGCCCACGCAGCCAACGGAAGAGTTGAAAGAGTTCACATAACTATCACGAGTCGCCTGACGAGGGGGCAGATCCTGTCCACTCGTCAAACGAACTCCGTCTATACCAACTGAGGTGAATGATAAGAGGGGAGAAGGGAGATCCGCGGGACTCGAGCTGGAAGGCCCCGCACGTCGGAGAGCGGCGGACATGGTTGGCCAGAGGGGGCTGGAGGTTGTCGGATGGCGTGTCGCTGACTCGGTGTAGACGGTCCAGAAGGTGACAGGGGAGCTAGCACGTCCGGGGACCCGTCATGGTGCAACTGCCTAGGTCGATGTAGACTAGAAGCTGTGGTAACATGACTTGGGGAACTACGACGGTACAGGCAGCTAGCATATATACCCAAAAGGGTGGCGCGGGTAGCAAGCGCGTGCCCGGTGGAGGTGGCGGTGTCAAGGAGAGGCGCGTGCCCGGTGGAGGGGACGCGTGAAAGAAATGTCCGGCGGAGGTAGGCGCCGAAGTCGGGGGGAGAATGGGGGACTACAAGGTATGTACAGGAGAATGCGGGAGTGGATGAAGAAAAGAGGAGAGGTCGCCTAGGCGTACCGGCTGGTAGAGGGGCGAATCATGCATGACACATTCAGATTTGGCCAGTCACCTCTATAATGACAACCAAGGCCGCTGAGCGTTGCACTCACTGGCAACCCGATACACCACTCGAAGACGAAACATGAGGCTTTGCTCATCAACAGCTCGGTCAATGTTGCCTCAGTCAACATCATATCGAGTGGGAGTGGCGAAGACAGCGATACGAGTCGAGCTCGACAACCAGTCTTCAAAGTGGCTGTCGAAGTTGGGTTGTAGTGAGCGACTGATGAGAGATATGAATGGGCTTCAGAGCAGTGCATAAAACGCTATCACGGTGGGGAATGGTTGGGACTATATACTACTGAGTAGCTGGCCCCATCTGTTGGAGCTGATGATCATAGTGGCTGTTGGAGCTTGCCACGTTGAAGATTGGCATGCCTGTTGGAGCTTGCCACATTGAAGATTGGCATGCCGAGTTCGACTCGTATCGCCACCTTCGACAGTGGCAAACTTACCAGCCATCAGACAAACTGCCAGGCATCAGTCAGGGCCAGCTGCTCAGTAGAATTTAGATAGCTCCAACCATTCCCCCCCTTGAGAAAGTTTTATGCATCGCTTTGAAGCCCATCTACTCAAACTGACAGAACTCAAGGTCTAACAGATTACTGCGTCACTGCAAACAATGTGGTGGATCGACTCCTATACATTCCATAAAGTTTTGTCTCTGAATTAGTTGTAACCACTAGCCCCAACCAACCATTTTGGAGCACAATCAGTCTGATGTGCTGAGCTATATTAGGTTCGAGACGTGAGCATTTTCGTCTGACGTAACGTTGTCTGAGTCGTTGCAAGTGATTATTGGACTGTGCACAACAGTCCAGTTATTGTGGAGCTTGATTACTCTTCAAAAAATGTGTTGCATACTGCGTTCGGCACAAAAACATGAACATCCATCCACTGACTGCCTCGGGACGCTCATACTCGACTATTCTGCATCATAGTCTGTTCACCTTATTGCAGAGTTGTGAGAAAATACAGAGGAAGACTGCAATGAGAAGGATCGCGAAGCTTGCAAACTTATTGTGGATCTGGGAACATATCGTGGAACTGGGAACTTATTGTCAATTCCAAAAAGGCGAACAGACTATGATGCAGCATAGTCGAGTATGAGCGTCCCGAGGCAGTGGAGGGATGTTCATGAGTCTCACAGCTTTGTGTCGCCCTCCGCAGCTTACGAGAAGGTTCTACCGACGGAAACATAGTGTATATGGTGAGATCGTTTGTCTCTAGTTCAATCCACTACTACTACACGCGCCTAGGACCCCGTTCATAGTCTGCATGCCCAAGCAGCATACATTGCCTCGCTACTCTCCCGTCGAGTTCTGCTATCCATCGGTGCCTCTTCCAGCACTTGTGGCATCACCACACCAGTGTGGGGTTCCGCTACACTTTCGAAAGCTGTTCGCCTTGCCAGAATGTTGCTTTCATGTGTCAGTCACCTTGACAGTCTCTCTATAACAGTATCCTGGTCTGACCGCTCCATTGTCGAGTATCTTAGCAAATAGTGTGAATCCTACAGATCCTGTGTTTATGGGAGTAGTCTGATATTGTTTTCACCCTTCTGGGACTCCAATCATCCTATCTGGACTGTGAGTTGATATTACATATGTGATCTCTGGGTACACTTTAGTTGGTAGAGGGTCAACATTAGTTTGGGACTGGAGTTCTGCCAATCTTCCTTCCCTACTCTATAGACCGTTACCTCGTTGGGTATAGATGAAGACAATCTGCTTGTGACGAAGAAACGCCCCTCATTGGCCTCAGCTTGTGAACGATACATAATCTTACTGTCACGAGCCAAATCATGACATTACTAACTTACCTCAACGCCATGTGGCGGTGCCATTATTGGGCCCTCGCCAGACAGGCATGTCCAGCCGACCTTCATCCTAGATAGACCGCATCGCCATCTTTGACAACATTGGGCTAGGCAGCACCATGACTGGTCCTCGTTCCTGCTAGCTCCCCTTTTCACCTGCTGGACCGTTGACGCCGAGTCAGCGGTACGCCATCCGACGACCTCCAGCCCGCCTCCGGTCAACCATGTCCGACGCCGTCGACATGCGGGACCTCCCAGTCCGTTCCCCTTCCTCCCCATCCGGTTAGTGGTGTAGTGGTTGTCGAAGGTGGCGATACGAGTCGAACTTGGCATGCCAATCTTCAACATGACAAGCTCCAACAGGCATGCCAATCTTCAACGTGACAAGCTCCAACAGGCATGTCTTCAGCTCCAACAGATGGGGCCAGCTACTCTGTAGTATACAATCCCAACCATTCCCCACCGTGATAGCGTTTTATGCACCGCTCTGAAGCTCATTTATTTCTCTCATCAGTCGCTCACTACAACCCAACTTCGACACTCCCCAGCCGTCAGGCGACTCGTGATGGACAAACACATCATGCCCACACTGAAAGGGTCTGTTTCCCTCTATTCCAGCTGAGGTAAGGGTAGATGGATGGTGGGAAACTGCTTGTTTTGAACGTTGGACTAGTGACTGGTATTAAGACATATCAGGTACAGAAATGTACAGTGTCACCTGGATATCAATATCCCACTATCCATTATTGTCGAAGTTGTCGAAGTTGAGTTGTAGTGAGCGACTGATGAGAGGAATGAATGAGCTTCAGAGCGGTGCATAAAACGCTATCACGGGGGGGAATGGTTGGGATTGTATACTACAGAGTAGCTGGCCCCATCTGTTGGAGCTGAAGACATGCCTGTTGGAGCTTGTCACGTTGAAGATTGGCATGCCTGTTGGAGCTTGCCACGTTGAAGATTGGCATGCCAAGTTCGACTCGTATCGCCACCTTCGACAACCACTACACCACTAACTGGATGGGGAGGAAGGGGAACGGACTGGGAGGTCTCGCATGTCGAACGGGGTCGGGCATCGTGACCGGAGGAGGCTGGACGTCGTCGGATGGCGTGCCGCTGACTCAGCGAAGACGGTCCAGAAGGTGGTAGGGGGAGCTAGCAGGTCCGAGGACCAGTCATGGTGTTAACAGCCTAGGCCAATGTAGACAGAACTGTGGTAACATGACTTGAAGGTCTACAACAGCTACGGACTGTCGAAGAAGGCGATACGAGTCGAGCTCGGCAACCCCTGCCATCCATCTCTTTCGTAGATGGCGATACGTGTCGCCGTCAGCCAAGCCATCATCTCGATGTCAGCTATCTCATCATCTCCAACTGATGGGCAGCTGCTTAGTAGTAAGTATATAGCTCCAACCATTCCCCTCCGTGAGAAAGTTTTTTATGCATCGCTTTGAACCCCATTCATTTCATTCATCAGTTGCTCGCTCCAACCCAACTTCGACACGGACGGTTAGCTTGTACACTGTTAGCGGCGGACGAGTGCCCGATGGAGGTTTCAGTATGGAAGTCACGTGGAGAATGAGAGATAATGCAATAATACCGGAGGACGGGAGTCGAATGAAGGTCGAATGAAGGTCGGGGGTGAAAGGCGGCTGGCTAGACATATCATGACAATGCGATGTCGAAGTTGGGTTGTAGTGAGCGACTGATGAGAGAAATGAATGAACTTCAGAGCGGTGCATAAAACGCTATCACGGTGGGGAATGGTTGGGATTATATACTACAGAGTAGCTGGCCCCATCTGTT
>JALJEG010000083.1:0-36835 GCA_023653615.1 Apiotrichum siamense
TTATATACTACAGAGTAGCTGGCCCCATCTGTTGGAGCTTGTCACGTTGAAGATTGGCATGCCTGTTGGAGCTTGTCACGTTGAAGATTGGCATGCCAAGTTCGACTCGTATCGCCACCTTCGACAGGCGAATCATGACTCTTGTGAAAATATGACGTTTAGGCTGAGTTGTCGATTGATCAATGATTAGTCTTCATTGCGAACCAGTTTGGCCATCATGTCTAGAATAATGTCAGGGTCACAAGTCGATGCACATCACAGTATTTTACACTCCAAAACCGCACTGACTCCTACTGAGTTCGCGTGTATCCAGTTGTTGATGGGTCTCAATCCAAGTCATTTTCTGAATCTGCCGACCAGGTCTCGACTGTGAGAGTCCTGGTTAAAAGATACCCTTTGTATATATTCATTTTTGGTGAGATTTGTTTGAAAGTGGTATGGCCTCGTTTGATTGTTACCTGATTCAATCTGCTTCCAGTCGTTTCGGGGTGGTGCACATGCTTTATAAGACCAATAGCGTCTTTGGTGTTGAAGTATCATGTCGACTGAACACCACACTAGGCATCAGACGCAGAAGAAAGGAATGGTGTCATGATTCGGCCCTCGCCAGCCGGGTATGTCCAGCCGCGCTTCACCTCATTCGACCTTCACCCGACTGCCGTCCCCACACATTATTACGTAATCCTATATTCTGGGCGTGACCTCCACTATGACCTCCACCCGACACTCAGCCGCCGCTCACAGTATACATGCTGGCAGTCCGTAGCTGTTGTAGATCTTCAAGTCATGTTATCACAGTTCTAGTCTACATCGACCGCGGCAGTTGCACCATGAACGGTCCCCGGACCTGCTAGCTCCCCCTACCACCTTCTGGACCGTCCACGCCGAGTCAGCGGCACGCCATCCGACGACCTCCAGCCCGTTTCCGGTCAACCATGTCCGACGCCGTCCACATGCGGGACCACCTAGTCCGTTCCCCTTCCTCCCCATCCGGTTAGTGGTGTAGTGGTCGATCTACTACATTGCTTGCAGCGACGCAACAATCCCTTAGACTTTGAGTGCTGTTGACTTCCTTCTCCTACCCCATACCGTTACCTCGGCCGGTATAGACGGAGACCGTTTGCGTTTGGGCCCGTTTTGCCCTCCCGCCACTGACGGCTCGTGACAGAGTAACATGAGTTACTTGTCACCAGACTCAACCTAAGGACTGCCCACCTGCAATGAGGTCGCTGTGCAGTGCATTCGCCCATCCCTTCCTTCCCCTCAAACACAAGGCCGAGGGGACAATTGGATTTTTGCTCGTTGGGGCGGTGGGACTGTCGCCTGAAAGTCTTGTGGTACCGACGGGGGCAATGGGACTGTCGCTCGAAGGACAACTACCAACCTTGCATGATGAACGGGAGCAACGGACCGTCGCCGCCCGAACATCATTGCGTTGCAGGGTCTGTTGAGGACAACGGACTCGCCCACACGCCATTGCGTTAGCGGAGACAACGTACTGTCTGCCGCGAGTACAGTCTTGCATAATGCACGGGAACAACGGAGAGTCTCCCGACATCAATGCGTTGCATGGCGCGTGGGGTCAACGGACCGCCCTCACACCCCATTGCGTTAGTGGGAGCGACGTTCTGTCTTCCGAATATCTTTCGAGGAGCGCGGACGGCGATCAGCCTACGAGAGTACCAGCTCTCCCAACACACTCAACGCATTACCAATGGGGACAACGTACGGTTGCCAGGGGGACATGTCCCACCTACGGGCACGACGTACGGTCGCCCGAAGGATGGCGGCCAGTTCCTCTTTGCATTCTCTCCATACCCCGACCAACATACCGGTGAACCGCCTTACCTGATCCCATCGCCGCCATGGATCCTTCTCTGCGCACCGCGCGGTCGACCCCATCAAGGGACCTCGTCGCCTCGCTCATTCTCCCTCGGAGGCGACTGCACCTATGAAGACATCCATTCCCGGTCTCCAAGAGACCTTAGCCTTCACGCCCGGGTCCCTTCCCTTGCCTATACCCCTTTCTTCGATCCCCCTTCGGGTGCTGTTCATTCACCGCCATACGATTGGGTTCAAGAATTGGCGCAGTCCGAATCCCCAGTCTTGCCCGCGCCGCAGCGGACCTTCAGTCAGGACAAGCGGATAGCATCCAACCTCCCAGGGCGGGACGGCCACCCAAGGCTCATCTCGGTGCAGGCGCTCGCGGTTTCGGGCAACCCCTTTCCGCTCCGACTCGGACCCATGAAAATCCCAGCGGGACCAACTTCCACCCCTCAGCTGGTACCCAAATGGTTGTGGAACTCTGGTGTCAGTGGCACATCGGAGGCTCGGATGCTGAACCCCACCTGGGGTTCATGAACCCATACGTGGACCAGCACTACGACTCTTGCCAAGCTTATATGTTAGTCTATTCCTGAACCGCTACCATCAAGCCCGACATGACAAAGACTACGCTGCGCACTCTTTGGGATGGTCAGCGACGAAATCATTCCCAAGCTGTCACGTTCCTCAGGACCAACCCCTTCGTAAGAACCCAGTCTCTCTACGTTCCGCAGGAACCCTCCCCCGGCGGCTGGACCGACACCACGTCAGAAGACTCTCTCGTTACGTCACGGCCCTCGCTGATGAAGCCGTTATACATGCCAGACCGAACGGTGCCGCCCTCTCCAGTGGCCTCCCTTCCTCCGGACCGCAGAGTACCCCTCTACCCCCCCTCGCGTTTTCACCGAAAAGGACAACATTAGGACCTTGCCCTTTTTGCAAGAACTGGCGCGCTCGTTTCTCGCCTATGGAGACCACTACTCCGGGCCCCACGGTGACTGGCAGAGGATCGCTTAAATGGGTGTTCACCTTGAGGAGGGCGCACTCGCGTGGTTCCAGGCCGAACACGACGCCCACGAGTGGCACAGCAACTGGGCCACGTGCAAGGAGGCTTTCCTTGCCCGTGTCCGCCCCGAGCCCCTCAGACTCGGACGAGGAGACGCCCACCTTCCCTCGCTCCGCACCCACTCGTATTAAAACGGGCCCGGCAACCTGACGCTCTTCTTCAGCCACTCGTCACTTGCGGGACCGGCAGCTTCATTATTTCAGCAGACATCGATACCCACACGTTCTGCATGGATGACAATGGGCTCTTACTTTTCGGCAATGTGGTATATGTGCCGAACAATAATCAGATTAAGTTGGACGTCGTCGATCTCCTGCACAGTTCATCGATTGCTGGTCACCCGGGCATCAATAAGACCACAGCACTGGCTGCGCGGCGTGTATACTTCCTTACCATGGAGCGCTTCATCAAGGTGTTCGTATCCGGTTGTAATACCTGTCAGCGTAACAAGCCGCACAACCTCGGTCGTTACGGCTCCCTCGGCCCTCTCCCTCTTCCGACCGGATCTTGGAGGTCGGTATCCATGGACGCGCTGACCAAGCTCCCAACCTGAACGGTTTTGACGCTGTGTTCGTTTTCGGGTGCCGTCTCACCAAGATGGCGGTGTCACTCCGTACGCCGAGAAGAGTTTCACTGCTTCCAGCCTCGCCGACATGTCCCACGATCGTGTGGTAATCGATTACGGACCGCCACAGGACATTGTCTCCGACCGGGGAGCGCTAAACATGCCCAAATTCTAGCTGGGGAAGTTCTCGCGGGACTTGCCGCACTTTGGTTGCCATTATTTCCCCTACAACTCTACTAGATATGTACGATAATGGAATAGATTACTGCGAAGATCGGTGTTTCTTGTCGCTTAAGCTTCGACGACAACATCGTCACTCTGTTCCGAAGTCCTCCTCTCGAGCTTGCTCGGGCGGTACAGGATCAAGAATAGAAGGCCGGTGAATAAGATGTAAGCGGAGGTGAAGAAGTAGCCGTTCCTAGATCCAGTCCAGTCATCATCGGTGTCGTTTCCGGTTGCGAGGAGGCCTTGCTGAATAGCGATACCTACGACACCACCAACTTGGAAGATGACATTGGCGAAAGAGCCCCCGACGCCTGCGAACTCGAGGGGGAAGGATTGGATAACGGACGTGTTCATACCGATGAAGACAATCATACCGCCAGCGGTGCCGATGATTTCACCTGGGAAAATGTAGCGCCAGTAGTCAGAGCCATGACCACCACCCGAGAATGCGAGCAGCATGCTGCCACAAAACGCCAGAGCGGACGCCACGGGCTGGACGTAATGAGGACGGGTGATGAGAGAAGGAACTATCTGAGAAATCGTGCCCACGATAAGGGCAACGATGCCCATCGGGAGTAGCTTGACAGCCGCCAGGATTGCAGAGTTGTGAAGAGCCTCTTGGAAGTACGTGGCCACACGGAGTTGGAAGGTAGCAAACCAAAGGAAGATTGATGACGCCTGAATGACGAGGGGAAGGATATTCGGGTACGAATAAATGTCGTGAGGAAGCAGCGAGTATCCAGAGGGCATCTTCGCCTCCCAAATCAGGAATACAGGGAGAAGACAGATCGAGACAACGAGGGGGGCAATGAAGATTGCCGTATTCCAGCCTTGGACAGGCGCCTGCGTGAATGCGAGAATGAAAAGAATGAGGATGGCGATGAGCATGAAAACCCCACCAAGGTCCATACGCTTCCACTTCTCAGCACCAGGAAGGTTCTCCGCAACCGCCTCGGTGGCAGGCATAAGGAACCAACAAAGAACGGAGAAGGGAATGACAAGAATGGCGATAAACCGGAAGTACCAACGCCACGACGCAAGGAGAAAGATACCTGCGAGGACGAGGGCGATCGTGTTAGCGAGGGCGCCAGCCATGCTGAAGAGAGCGAGTTTCTTCCCCTGCTCGGCCGGATCGGGGTAGGCCTGCACAATCATGTTGATGGCCGAGGGAATGGTAAGAACCGCAAGAAGAGCGGAAATCGCCCGTAGTACGAAGAACGCATATTGATTGGTCTACACGTTAACGTCAACCGGGCATAGAAATGTGACGAAGCGACTCACCATAAACGATATCACCAGGTACAGTACTCCCATGCCGAAGAATCCAAAGGTGTAAACGCGGTGGGGGGGATACAGGTCGGCAAGACGACCCGAAAAGAGAAGCGTTGACGCAAATGCTAACGAGTAGGTTCCGAGCACCCAAGCGTAGTCGCTAAAGCCTATGTGAAGATCTTTGGCGATGTTTTCGGTCATGATAAAGGTGGCCGACACGCCAGCGGCATCTATGAACATGGCGAGACACTGGCGTCAGCATAGCACCTGCAGGGGGACGTACGAAGCAGAGGAGAAGAACATTCTTCCGAACGGGAGGAAGGTTGGCGAGCGCGTTGTGCTTAGTTTCAGAGGAGACCTCCTCGATGGATTGCTTGGTAGTAGTCCGAGGGAATACCAGAGTGGCACCATCGCCATCGCTCGCAAGACCATTCTTCTCATTCGATAGGTCGGTCAAGGTTCCCGATGACAAGGTGGAGGGTTGCTCCAGGCTCTTGGGTGGGAGCGAAGTCATGGCTGTGCTGAAGACCTCGGTGGTAGTAATGAGCTATACTTGATGCTGGGGCGATAAGATTGTGTGATCGTTGGCCGCACATTTGATGAGTTCCCTCATGAATGTCTGTTGTTATAAGGTATGGATGGAGCGAGACTGTGCCCGATGGGCTTGAACCCCCAACGTCGCCACGTCAACATCGTGTGCTGAGTAGCGGATGGCGTAATAGGTCATGATCTTGTCCGTGTCGTCGTTGACCACCGGGGGAGCGTTTCTACCTGGTCGCCGAGGCCGGCGGCCCCAACACGAGGACCACGTTTGTGCATGCCGGACACGGCAAGCACCGGCGGGCTCGCCTCTGTTTCAGCAGCCACTGGCGGCAGTGTCAGCCAAGTCCTCAGCATTTTCAAGGCTGGTTGTTAGTCATCATCGGCGACAGGTCGGTGCCGTGCCGTCTGTTGGCCCGAACCGTGAGTATCTCAGCGTAGAAACCGACCGGACCGCCGGGCGACCGCCGGGCGACCGCCGGGCGACCGCCGGTTCATGCGCCGACTATCGTTTGGGAGTAGTAAGCCAGTCGGCCAATGCGAGACAGGCAACCTGATCGGTCATCGGCATGGGTGGGAAACGGGCTGAGGAGAGTCACAGCTCGTGCCGCCGTGGCGCCAACGTCAGTGCCAGCCCGCCGGCCATAAGATTATTGATTCACATTCCGTCCGAGCCGGATCCGAGCTGTTACATAACTGAAGAATCTGACGCGTCACCACCGCGCAACCCTACCAGTGACCGTGGCCATCGTGCATCATGGCCAATCGTGCATCATGGCCAATCGTGATATCAATGCACGCAACAAGCACTACCTCCCGCCTCCGATATCCCCCAGGGCATGTGATGCTACATGAGGGGGCATTGCGCGTTCTTCTCCGGATGTGAGGGGCATCACCCATGCACCAGCACTGTTATCCAGACTGACTGGCGTTAGACTCGCAGCCCTCGGAAGATTGGATCGGCGAGCTGTAGATGTCCCATGCAGACGGTGTCCACGTTGTGAGCTTGCGACGCTCCGTATTGCAGATCCGTCATGTTCGGACACGATCCAACTGCGCAGTCATTGTGCGGCTGTTGACAGGACATCACCTTCGTAGTCATGCAGTGCAGATCTTGGTCGATCTCTATTGATGAGGGTATACACATGAAGCTTAGCACAAGAGTGCCTGCGGTGCTCTCAGCATTGTGAAGCCTGGGTCATTTTAGTCCTTCGTAATGTACGTACTCCCAGCTCCGATCAGCTTGACCGTTCCTGGCTTTGTAGGGACACTTTGCGGTTATCGACTTATCTATCATGCGCCACGTGCAACCAAGGCACTCCGGGGTGGATTGGATTCCAAGCCGTTGGTTAGCGAGCGGTTCGGCTCAAAAACTCAATCTTGGAGCAGGGAGGGGGGGGCAGGGGGAACCACCGTTTTGATTACGCACAGTGCTGTGTATTCCGTGAACGTCATCAATCGGCTATGGGACAGGTGCTGTTTCAGTTGACTAGCAGCTGGGACAGGCGGCAACCTCGCAGGCCAAGATGTTAGGGCTGTATTGGGTTCACGATGACAGATATATGGGTGTGTGTGTGTGTGTGTGGGGGGGGGGGGGGGGGGGGGGGGGGTGGAGGAAGTGAGCGCCTTGGTCCCACCAAAAATAGACAATGTAGGCTCAAGTGGGTCAGGAAGAGGAAGGGCAACATGGTATAATGATGCTATCAAAGGAGGGGAAGAGTCGAGAACTAAGATGCGCCTGTCCGACGATGATCAGACAACCGACGTTTGTGGCCTCTCCTTGTCAAGTTCGAAGAACCCATAGAGCAGTTCACTCTAGCCGTCTCCGTTTCGCGATTCGGAACCGATAACCTCAGATCTCAATCCACCACCATGGTTGCTCGTGACCTTGGCCAACCGTCAAGTCTCTACTTTGGCCCTGTCCACGACCTCATGATGGTTTCTCTTCCGTCCGATGTTAGTTTAGTGTTTGTTGTTCGACGGATAAAGTCCACTGACATCGAGATTGAGCTCGTTGTCAGGATCTGTTGCGTTGTCAAGATCAGTTGCGTTGTTCTACCAGGCTCCACAGTTGTCTGGAGGTCAACTAACTGTTGGCGGATGCGACACCGAGAAAGAGATAAAGAAAAGGGGGCGGGCAGGCGGTATTATTGGCAGAGCATTCGCCTCTCGACCAACTCCATCATTCCAAGCCTTTGAACAAGTGAGACTGTTCGCTGCCAGTGTTTTCTAACGTCACAGTCATTCACCATGAAGCTTTCGCAGTCTCTCCTCGGCGTTACGGCCGTTCTCGCGGCGATGGCGGCTTCCGCCCCTACCGACGGATTGCAGAAACGAGACGCGGCCGATGTTGAAGTTCGCAACGACGTTAGCAACGACAAGCGCGATGATGTGGCCACCGCCAAGACTCTCGCTGCTGATAAGTCGCGCCTTAAGCAGCGCGACGAGGATGCGCATCTACTTCAGAAGCGCGGGTACTGGATTGGTTCCTGGTACATTGGCTTCTCCAAGACTGAAGGGCTCAACTGTCGTAGCTGCCCGTCAACGCGTTGCCCAGCTGTTGATCATTATGGCAACGGCGAGTCGGTTGCTATTGGCTGCCAGACCACCGGCCAGAGCATTTCCGGCAACAGCGTTTGGGACAAGACCATCCGTGACTGTTACGTTTCAGACCACCTTGTTGAGACCCGTTACCTCTGGATTCCAGGCATGCCTGGCTGCTGAACTATCACGTTCTGGGACCCTGTTGTTGTGTTGAACATCTATGTCCGGTGAAATCAACGATGAAATCAAGAAAAGACTAAGAAAGACCCTTCTGAGCCCTCCGTTCGTTGTTAGTCGCGGTAAAAGCCACATACAGTCAATAACAAGTTAGGGACGGAAAAATGCAAGTGGAGGTGCGATGGTGACATCAACTGATGTGATTAGTAGAGGTAGGGGCCACCGCTGAACTACTCACGTCATACATATGTCTAAGGCCAAATGCCTGAAAAGTGCCATAACGGTCAGGCCGCGATATAGTGATCGTCGGAATATCATTAAAGCGGACAAGCCACGTAACGGTCAAGTCAGAGTGGAAGGATGGCGTCACAAGTGGCGAGGAGGAAGCACGTCCAGGCGGGAAGGTCGACGAGCAATGAGCGAACGATATGGATGTTAAGCCACTTTCTCATCGTCGAGGCCGTGCGTTTTCCGTCAATATCTTTGACTATATCGTCGATGTACACGGCAACCAATGGCCCGAAGATGAAGTGCGCAAACGACAGCGTCGCGCCCGCCGCATACAACTTCGCGCCATAACGGCGGGTCGGGCCAGATGAGAACAAACTGTAGGCATTGGAGCAACCAGTTAAAGCAGAGGTCGAGTAGAGTCCCACAATAAATCCCAACGATGGAGTGAGATATGTGGACCAGAATCCGGGAAGCATCTTGGAGCCCATGGAGACATTTTGGGAGGTGATGAAGGAGGAAAAGAGAAGATGCTGATCTGCGCAATAGAAGAGGGATGCGGATGACGATATCAGGGGGGCAATACGCAGGAGGGCCAAAGTATTAAGGGTGGAGGTCGTCATGCTGCAGGGTAGATTCCTGGTGATTCCTGGTGGTCGAGATAGGTGGCCGCGTAATGGAAAGGTGATTGAGACAGAAGAGAGCCGAGGTATGGTTTGGTGGTGCCCGATGCAACGTGAAACGTGATCGCGCCTCCACTGATGACATAATGTTTGTTCCGATCGTTCCGAATCACGTGTGGCATCTCAATGAGCGTTATGGTCGGCGCGCGAACACAACATCCGCTGCATGCCCGGAGCCCTCGCGCATATGCACATAATAGACGCGGAGGGCGGGGTCTAGATATACCTCTAGTATAAGGGCGGTAACAAAGACGATCTGGGAGTGGAATCAAGCCGGGCCTAAATGCGTTTTCACTTCACGGAAAAGACGTTGAATCTGGGGGTGCCCGTGGTTGTCATGAAGACGATGACGCCAGCGGCATTTATCCCCAGCGTCGCTAGTCGATGGAAGCTGCCTCAGCTGACCGACGCAAGGTTTGGATGCCGTCAATGTTGTTATCAACCGGAAGTTGTGGTGTCGCCCCTGCGTTGGCCGGGACGAAAGCAGGTCCATCAGCGATAATGGCCGCAAGGACTAGGGGAGCACCAGATAGCGAATCTCGAAAGTATAGGGCCCCCAGAAATGAGGTTGACAGACGTGTTGTCAGGCGAGGGAGCAGCAAAGGCGCAGTAGTTGGTCATATATCTTTGAGACCAGCGATTGTAAAACAACTGGCTGGCAAGCAAGTCTTAGCACAACAAGGATGTAAAGCATCATAGATGTCTTTGCTACTCACATTGACGCTTGTATAGTAGAGCGGTGGAGGTGCAGACAGAACGGGCGGACATGAGAGATAGTTGAATGTTGACGGAGGGGCGAGAACAAAGTTAGTCCACAATCCCTGCAGATTATGGGGGAGTGGGGAGAACCGTTAGTTGAGGCCACGGTCCGAGTGCGCCCTGCTAAACAACGTGTTAGATGTGTGGTGGATAGAGCACCTACATCGGTATCCGCAGTCGACGGTGAATGTTTAGTCAGAATGGGGCTGAACAACTGATAGCTCCTTTCAGCAGGATCCCTTGGTGCTCGTCGTAGCCTTCAATACATTTGCCCTTGTTAAAAATGCGATCAAGACCTCCGCTTGCCCTCATACCCTTCCCATCTGTTCTTCGGTCGACTGAGATGACCGCCATCGTCCATGCTGCGATGGCTTTCCCTTCGGTTCTCTCGCCCTTCATGGTCTCGATCGCGATTGCGGTCAACTCGACGGGCATCGCGACGATGGTACTCTCGGTCATCCTTCTCCCGCTCGCCTCGACGATCCTTGTCGCTCGTACGCGCAGTTGTAAACGTAATTTCCCTTCGCCTCCCACTGCTGGAGGCCGCACCCTCTTGTGCCCTTCGTACGGCATCGGCCATTGCCGTCTGCTGGGATGTGAGTGCTTTGGGGCCATAATTGGGCATGGCAGCTTCGATGCCGCGTCGTGTAAGCCAACCGCTGTGCGGAAAGGCAGTGGCCCGCTCGTCGAGGTCGACAAATTCCACCTTCGGGGTTAGTTGTACGTGATTTGCCGGACCGAATCGAGGGATACGCACTAGCTTGGAGTAGATGTGAGGGTTGGCAAATGAGGAAGACTGCAGAAGGGACGTGTTGATATGGCGTCCCTGTCGCTTGATTCGGAGGTATTGTGACACCTTTGCCTGCCCATCAGCGATTGAGGAAAGTGACATGGGTATTGCAACTCACACGAAGGCGTAGATCGGCTTGAGAACCATCGACTTCCGGTGGAATACCCCATTCGCTCACCCCCCGAATGTCAGGTGGATAGGTGACAGTGCGGAAGACCTCTAACTCGGACATGCCTGCAAATCGGTCGTCCTCTTCTTGCTCCGCGTCTATTCTCATGGGGGCCGGGGTTGCCGAAGGTGACATTGACTTCACGCGCGGCCGTTTGGAGCGCCTGGAGGGCGAGGCGTCCAACGAAGGAGATGGGGTTTCTGGTCGCACCGGTTCGGCTGATGGGCGCCGTGAAGAAGATCCCGATGAGTCTGGCAGGACGACCCTTGCTGACGAAGTATCTCGTGATGAATCGCGGACGTTCATCTCAGAAGGAGGCAGGGGAGACGCTGCCGGTCTGTTTGGTTGCGTAACTAATGGACTTTAGCACCCCATGTGGTCAAGTCCGATACTCACGAGATACACGCCTGCCTTTGTCCCCCTGTCTCCGGGTCGTCCAAGGGAACGTTGAATCCATCGAAGCATTGTTGCAGACAGTGGGGGGAGAGGCGGAGAAAGCGTGATCCAGTGTTGCTCTACCGATTCATTTCCTGGACTCACGGATGTACCAGGCGGGGATGGGGAGTCGGCGTAATGAGCGAGGCCTGGACCCTTTAGCAGCCAGCAAATGGTAGTGAACTCACCTTGCATGGTGCTTTGATGGTGTCTGACTATCTAAAGCGTCAACGTCTGAGTCGTTGGCATCTTAGGACCAGTGCTGGCTGGCCACTCTGCAATGTGTAGTGATAGAATGATAGAGTGAAGGCAATCAAGATGGGTACCTGAAATGAGTTGTGGTTGCGGAGAGCCGAATCGTCTCCGTCTGATGCCGCTGCGGAGGCTATCCAATGTCCGCAAAATGACATCATGGGTGGCAGTGTTCACGAGTCGCGAGTCGCATCAGTCACAACAGTCGGCCCCTCTCCTCAAGTCCCAAGGATATTGATCTCTGCTATCTTAATGGGTCACCTTTGCCTCTCACAGAATGAGCGACGCCTCCCCAGTCGAATTATCAACTCTAACCCTTGTGAAGGTCCAGAACGACGAGCAAGCGGCACAATGTGACGCCGAAACTTTTCAGCAATGGCTGGCTCCGCGTGGAGCGACACCAGGCCACCTCGAGGCGGCTGCAGCGGCCCTCAGAACCCCAACTGCTGTGCCCGAGCAGGTATGGGTGCTGGTACCGCGTGAGGATCTCGGCACTGTGCGACCCTTGGCGCATTGTGAGACGTACTGCCGTTCAGGAGTCGTTCGCACTCCGGACGGGGGGCAGCGCGACGTCGTATCGTACGCGGTCGGTGCCGTGCTTACACCGCCTGAACACCGGAAAAAGGGGTACGGGACACACATGATGCGGTTAATGCACTACGTCCTCGCGCCACGCGACGCCCTCCCGCCCTTTCCCGCTGAATGGGGGGAGCCTCCGCCGGAGACATACGGCGACGCGGCGTTTAGTGTCCTGTATTCGGACGTAGGAACAACATTCTACGCCAAGGCAACACAAGGGATAACACGACCAGGCTGGGTTGCAGGGTGGGACCGCGCCCCACATAGGTTATGGACCATGGACGAGACTATCAACACCGAACACCAGGATATAGTCCTACCGGATGGGTGGGAGTGGCTTGACGATACTACGGTCGTCCCTCTGGAGGACAAGGCCTCGGCATGGATGCGCCGTGAGGTGAGGAACATTGGAGACCCCAGTCGGACCCGAGTGTTCTGCCCTCCTGAGCAGTGAGCAACAGTCGTTCCTTGCTCCGCGCTCACGCTCAGGGGTTGGTTACGCTTTGGATGGACCCGCGAGCGCCTTTTCTCGGAGGCTGCAGACCTGATTGTCCCTCAGGATCGACTCATCGGGGTCAGGCTATCGGCAGCAGATGATGCGCCATTCTTCACGTTTGCGATCGTCGACGAGGCACCCCATCCCCGCCAGCTCATTATCAACTTTGTATACAAGCCCGAACTGATTCCCTTTACGATTGTACGCACCTGTGCACACCGGATTGGCGCTTCCCAGATTGCCCTCTGGGGTGGCTATGCCGGCTGGGACAAAGAGGAGGCCAGAATGACCTTAAAACTCGACTACCTCACCCCATGTATTGCTCAGTATGGGTTGGCTGATAAGGATGAGGACCTGCAATGGGTTTGGTGTGAACAGTACGTCACAATCAATCCATCACGAGCTGACCGCAGCTATCTTTTCTGTTAGACACAATTAATCGTCATGTTCGTCGTGCGTTATGGATCATTCCGTTTGCCTGCTGTATTGTCCTTTCTCAAGACCTTTCCATCTCTTTATACTGGCCACGACCTACGTATCAGTCGAGTGCCCAAGGCAGAAAGTTCACTCACCCCTTTGCGCTGACGTTGATGTTGACAGCTTTGACTTGTGTGTAGGCTGAATGGTATCAGCATTGGGAACCGAAGTGCCGAGCTGCTGGTACTCACCCTCTATTCCGTAGGTACCCAGCTCGCGGCCCACCCCGCTTTGTTTAAAGCCGCCGAAGGGGACGTTCGGGGGAACAGCGCCGTACTGGTTGACCCAAACTGTGCCTGCGTCAATCGCACGAGACACCCGGGTCGCCTGTGAAACGTCGTTTGTGAACACGGCCGCAGCCAAACCAAACTCGGTGTTGTTGGCGAGCTGAAGGGCTTCCTCCTCGGTAGCAAACTTGGACACACAGACGACGGGGCCAAAAATCTCTTCACGGACAACTCTCATCGATAAGTTTGTGTCGGCAAGCACAGTAGGTTGCACGTAGAACCCAGCAGGACCCCATGTGGCTCCACCACACACGAGACGTGCCCCTTCGGACACCCCAGAGTCAATGTATGATAGGACTTTGCGCTGCTGTTGAGCCGAGATAAGAGGCCCAAACGACGTCTCCTCAACGGATGGTTCGCCTATGGCAGCCCTTTGCGCGCGGAGGATCAAAGCGTCGAGGTAGGCGTCGTATATAGACTCGTGGACGTATACCTGCGGTCAGCTTTGATTACTCGACTGACTCACTCTGCTAGAGGCACAGCAATCTTGACCAGAGTTGTACCAGATGCCAGTGGCAGTCCAGTCGGCAGCATCATCTACGTTGGCCGAGCTGAAAACGAGCAACGGGGACTTGCCGCCAAGTTCAAGCGTGACCTTTTTGAGATTAGATGAGGCAGCAGCGATGGATATTGCGCGACCAGTGGCGACAGATCCAGTGAAAGCGACCTGGAAATTAGCCGGCAGAAACAAGGTCTTTGAGGCGGGAGTGATGGATCCCATCGCGTCAAGACACTCACTTTGTCAATGTCCATATGACTAGCAATCGCATCTCCAGTTGTCCGTCCCAAGCCAGGAACAGTGTTGAGCACCCCCGGAGGGAGGCCCGCCTCTTTCGCGAGGTCACACATCATGAGGGCAGTCAGAGGGGTAAGCTCGCTGGGCTTCATCACAATGGTGCATCCAGCAGCGATGGCAGGGGCTACCTTCCAGGCCCACATGCCCAGAGGATAGTTCCATGGGATGCTGATGTATCAGGACGAGCTAGAGCAGTGGCGTGCCGTTACTCACATCTGACCGCAGACGCCAATTGGCTGGTGGAGAGTGTATACAAGTTTGTCACCTCCAGACGTGTCCATGCTCTGACCGACGACCTTGTCTGCCATGCCAGCATAGTACCGCAAACAGGCGATGGCATCGGCAACATCACACTCTCTGCAAGAAAGTGTCAGCAGCCTCTCCAGACTGCCTGTTGATTGTCATCTGAAGACCTTGGACCCACCGTGCGATACGAATGCCCTTGCCAGAGTTTAGGCTAAGGTCAACAACAACTCGATTGCGACGGTTGGTTTTACCTTTCCACGGCCGCAATCTTTTCCGCATCGCGGCCCATCAAATCCGCGAGGCGATAAAGGACTGCACCACGTTAGATGTTGTCATTCTCCATCTCTCGTATAGTCAGCATTGACAAACAACCTACTTTGCCCACGGTCACTCGCCGGCACATGGAGACCCCAAGTGGTCCGGAATGCGGCCCTGGCTGCCTGGACCGCCTTGTCAACGTCGCCGGCACTCGCATGTGCAACGTCCAGCAGCCGCTCCCCTGTTGCGGGGTTCACCGTCGCGAACGTGTCCCCCGTGGCCGGCTGGACCCATTCATTGTTGCTGAGAGGCGGTGAGCAGCCTGCAAGGAGGGTGAGTCGACGAACATGAACAGCCCCGTTGGTAACGACAGTTGGCCCACGCGGGGGACTGTGAGAGATGCGTAACTAGCAGAAGCGATGCGGCGGACGAGCGACACGCGGGGTGCTTGCTTCAGACGTGCGCGCGCGATCATTGGGACGTTGGGGACAAGCGTTCTGAGCGAATGCAGAGCACGCTGCCGCGCCATGGCTTGTCGGCTCAGTGCAGCTCGACCGACCGGATACCCGGATTTGGTTCCGCGGACGGCATGGACGGACGGGCCATTCCCGTTCTTCTGGGCGTCGCTCGCCGTCGTATATGGGCGAGTCCTCCATCGTCCACCGCCGACGAGGGGCGTTTTCATCCAACCATTCTCATCCCCGTGTCTTCCATCCACCGTCCTGTCCGTCCTGTTCTCAACCCCGCTCTCGGGCCCTCTCGACGTCGGTCCCCTGCTCGGCCTCCTCACCGGCCCGTTCCGGGTGATATCTCCAGACTTCCCCATCGGCACTCTGAAACGTCCTCGCCCATCCAGGAAGGGCATCAAGGGGCAGTCACCGGCAAATACCGCAATCTCCTCTATGCTTGGACCCCTTCTTGTCAACAACAACAGCAACCACAACGACCACTACCACTTTGGCAATTTCCCGTTCGTTGCCTCCACACAATGTCATCCGCACAACCGACTTCGCGCAAGAGGTCATCCCGAGCCTGCGATGTGAGTCCCCGCCCAGTTTTCCCTCTGCGGGAACGCTAGAGATTATAGAGAGGAAACTGACGCTTGTCCAGGGTTGCAAACAGTACGTCCACTATGGGTGACAATGGTCGCGGAGGCTGCACAGCTCTCATCTGACATTGTCTCAGACGCAGGATGAAGTGCGAAGACATTGTGCCATCTCCCAATACAGGAGAACCGACCTGCAAGCTTTGCCGCGAGTCGGGCCAAGACTGCACCTTTGAGACGCCCGTCCGCAAGCGGTGAGATCGGCATCAGACGATGTGACCGAGACTGACGCGCTTTAGTGGACCGGCACCGGGATTTAGGCGGCGCTCCAATCTCGGAGGGAGTGGATCCCCAACCAAGGGCAGCGACAGCGGTGACGATGGGAGGCCGGAGGGGGGGCGGAACGCGAACGACCATACAGGCGCCAACGGAAGTAGTGTCCAGAATGGAATCCGTCGCCCACCCAGCCCCAAGCAACCCGCTACAACTCGTCGCCGTCGGCCTCCACTTTTAGGTCTACCACCTGGTCTCGTCGATGAGCTTCTCGCAGTTTATTTCACCCATGTCCACGTGCGTTTATCAGCTGCCCGGCATGTTTCTTCTGTTTCCTCCTGCTGACAGCGCTTCCTTTGAACCCAATACAGAACGTCTGGCCCCTAATCTACAAGCCAATGTTCAATCCTCACACAACGTCCGCTCCACTGCTGTTGTCCATGCTGGCTATTGCCGCATGTATGGACAATCCGCGAGGCAGGGATGGGTACGATGCAAACAAGTTGTTTGCAATGGCTGAGACAGCGCTCCACCACTGTCGCGACGATTCCAGGATCGACATTCTGCAGACGCTTATCGTTCTCTCTCTTCGCCAGACCGGCTGCGGTGACAAGCGCTCGGCATTTGCATATGCTGGTCGGGCCAGCTGTATGGCACTCAACCTTGGCCTTCACACCGCTCCCACTACCCCAACAGATCCTGGCGAAATGGAGCTCCGCTCTCGAGTGTATTGGAACGCCTACATTCTTGACAAGATCCTCGCCGAGGAAACCGGCCGACCGTTCCTCCTACCCTATCGCCGGTCCTCCACTCCATTCCCATCAACTTCAGAGGCGGACGAGTTTGAGACTTGGCCGCCTCAGATTGCCAGTTCTGCGCCGTTGCCTCGGAGCGTTGCCAACATTATTCCTCGTCGCAGCTACGTTATGACCTTTTTCATCTGGACGCTGAGGCTGGCGATGATCGTCGAGAACATTCTTGACATCGATGTGACCGGGCCACCGATCCATGGAGAATGGGACCAGCGGTTCTCAAATCACCTGCGTTCACGACACCATACCATGCGGCGCGCCGAAGACATTGCCGAGCAACTGGACGCGTGGAGGAAGGCTATGCCGCCACAGCTCGAAATCGACCTTTCCCCTAACTGCTCTCCACTTCCTCATCATGTCATTGGTCTTGCTGTGAGCGATAAAGGGCGACCCTTGTATCGTGCTGACATCTGACAGTGGTTCCATACGGCCAAGATTTTACTCTACTCCAGATTCATTAAACGTCATAATCGCGGAACGCTCCCCGAGTTCACGATGCGCGCCCATCAAGAGTGCTCTGAGGCATCCGAAGCCGTGGTTGATCTCTTGGCTCATCTGGACCGTCACAAAATGTTGGGTCAAGTTAGCGTTGATGCTATCCACATGCTCAGTCTTGTCACCTTGTTTGAGGGTAAGTGTTAGACAATCTGTGGTTCCGGTTCGTCCTCTGACCCAGTTAGCGTTCGACTCTTCAAACAGTGATCCGGCTCTGGCACACCGCGCCAAACTCAACTTTGCCCAGTGCTGTATTTGGCTGCGTGACTTCTCGTCATCGTGGCCAGCTGCATCAGCCCACAAAGTCTTCTTCGAAGCGTTGATCCAAGGCGGATTGAAGATCTCGTCTGGAGACTTGGAGTCCCATGATGGAATTTCTCCTGCCTCGGGCGCTTCACCGGCTGTCGAAGGCCCATCCATGCCTGAAGGACTCCGTGCTATGGGTCGCCACCTCTCACGTCGTGACGGCGGGGATCATCATGTTGGCCCGTTTGCCAGCGACGGACCGGCCTCGACCCCGGGATCAACCACAGGCCCCAACCTTTTCAAGCTGCCACAGTTCTACTGGAACCAGGTGACGGGAATCGGCGGGGAGCAGCCAGGCGTTATGGAGAACATGCCCGAGCCGCCGGTGTGGGAATGGGACTCGAGCGGTGGGCAGAGCGGTGGTAGTATCCACCCAGGTCCGCAATCAACACCTGACTGGGGTCATAGCAGCGGACGCGCAGGCAACGGGAGCGAGGCAATCAATCCACCGCCCCCACCGCCTCCTCTACCACCGCAACAGCCTGAGGGTACATTCGCCATGCCACCTGCGGAATGGCAGCAAGGCGGCGCGTCGTTCATGCCCCAAACTCAACCCCATCTCCAGCCGCCCGCACCCGACGCGGCGTCTGGTGAGCAGGCGGCCATCTATGCGGCACTCATGAGTTACATGGTGGAGGCCACCAAAGGAGAATGACGCGGTGCCAACTCCCGCTGGTAGAGGGATAGGTAGTAGATGGGAGAGACATGGTTGTATTGGGTATGTTGATGTACTGACCTACGTGGACGAGCGACTGCGACTTGAAAGGGGACACAAAGAGTGGGGGGTATCAGACCTGTACATTCGTCTATCAACGCGTCTAAAGCAGGTTGTGCTCGATGATGTAATCTGTACATTAGCAGGTCCGTTCAGCTGCGCATCAGCGGGCACTCACCCTTGGTCAGCTCGAATGCGACAAAGGTCGACGCTGCCGCAGGGAAGGCACGCATAAGACTGGGCCCCAGACCACGGAAAAGAGCCTTTGTGCCGCCCTCAGCAACGATGCTCTTGAGCTCGCGAACAATGTAGCCGCCCCGAAGCCAGTTGCCACGCATCGGCGGACCGGGGGCAAGTTGAATACGGCTCTTGGCGATGTCAAGGGGGTACGATGACAGCCAGTAGCCCATCCCACCACAGCCGCCCGAGAGGAGAAGAGCCCAAATGGGAATCTCGCCGTTGAACTTGCGCATCCAAAAGCGCTTCGAAGTTTCGTAGCAACCGTAGAAACCAGCGTACGCTGGGATCTCTTTGATGAAGGTGATCTGGAAAAGTCAGCTGTTGTTGACCAAACGGCAAGAGAAAATGCGACGCCCTTAGGATCACACCTGGGACGCAATGAGTCCGCAACGGGTCATGTCGCGGTCAACTCCTTACGTTCTCATAGCACTCACGATGTATCCCCTCATGATACCGCGGCGGAAGCCATACTCGCGCCACATGTCGCCCACGGCTTGGGAAAGCTTCTTGTCCCCCGGCCCGCCATACTGGCCTTGCATGCGAATCTTGAACATCTCTACCTGTTCCGTCAGTCATGGCCGAGCGGCAAGTTATGCCTGGAGGCGGCCGATCGACGCCGTGAGACCTACAGGGGACGCCAAAATGGCGTTGGCAGCACCGGCCATGCCTCCTGCCAGCATCACCTGCGGAATGCTAAGATCTGGATACGGCGAAACGAGACGGCGAGAAACACCGTAGGCTGTGAAGAGTAGTGAGTTGACCGCAGCAACACCCATGAGTGGGGAGGCCTGTCCAGCGATGTGACGTTCAACACAGCAAACAAGAATGGAATTACAAGAGAGAATTTCGCGTCAGTATCAGAGCCAATGGCCCGTGCAGTGCGTACCATGCCTGAGAGTTGTCAGTGTGTTGTTAAATGCGAAAGTAAGAAGTAACAAGGGACGCTGTCCCTTGCAAGCGCATTACCGCGCTCTCACGTGCACGGGCAACGCTCCTCCATCAGACCCACCCTTGTACAGTGCCAAAACACCCTCCTTCCGCACGGTCGTCTTGAAGATGTCAAACGTGTTCTTGAACATGCCGGGCGGGGCGGTCTGCGCGCGCTATCACGGGTAAGCTGCGGATAAAAGATAGGACCTCGAGGCGCTTGCTCTGAGCACGACGTACAGTCTTGAGAGTATCGAGCGGCTATAGGGTCAGCTAGTCCGTCATGATTTAATTTTCCGCCGTCATGGGCACCCCGTAATCATCAATGATCCTCGATCCGCAGCCCTTGCTGCCAACATTACCCAACTCACTTGGCCAGAGATGACCTGCGCAGCGCCGCCAAACGACCCACTGATCAGCTCGATGGCGAGCATGTTCCGGTCGCGACTGGGCGGCTCGGGAAGGGGAAAGTCGTCCATGGGTGCGTGTTGCTTGGGGAAAGGAGATGGAGTAGTTGAGACAAGCAAGGCAATGGTACAGCCATGGTTGGTGGTACCTCGTCTTTTGACTAAACTTCAGGATAACAATCACAATCGATGGCGAAATCATGGGTGCGGGCGGGGATCACCGCATTATGGCCATGTCCTGGGGGCGCCGCGTGTCCCACCTTCGTGTTGGGATATGGTCTGCTGCCTACAACATTCTCGTGCATACGACTGGCGTCAGCGACATGCTGCTGCTGCCCCTATATATCTACATGTATGACATCACGGCATCGGTTGCGGTGGTGGGGGAGGTGGTGGCGGTGGTGGTGGTGACTGAGCCGGCTGAGGAAAGTAGTACGGTAAATGTTGGCCACCGGCGTCCCCCCCCGGGAGAAGCCAGGAAAAATCGGTATCGCCTTGGAATGCTCCCAGGCTGTCAAACAGCGGGAATGTGGGGACGTTCCCAAGCCTGAAGAAGGTAGTGTCGATAATCGGCGGTGGTGGCGGAGGGAGTGGAGAGACTTCTGCGGACCCAGAGAGCGGAACCCCAGGCGACAGATCGCTCGGTATATCAGGCTGCACTGTCGGGTCGTTCTGGCCGTCCTCCTTGCTTTTCGGTGTATGGCGCGTATCGTGCGCGAGCGGTCGATACCAAGCAAACCGATTGGGGCCAGCAGTTGGCGGTCGCGGTGGTGCGGTGTTTGCGTCTGGAGGCGAAACACGGCAGATTCGAATGGTCTCGTCCAAGACTTCAGCCGACCCCAAGGCCACCGGATATAGTGACACAAAGTGACGAAGAATGGTTGACGTCGCGTGTAAGATCTTGGTTGCTTCCCCCTCCTGCGCACGGTTCTCGCTTACACGGGCCGACAAAACACAAGCCAATAGTAAGCGACCTGTAAACAGCAGACGATAGGCCGTCACTGCCAGTTAGCGCGCCAAATGCCAAATGAGAAGGAGCAACTCACATATGTCGCATCGAGGCAAGTGGTAGGTGGTGCCCAGCTCAACCACCAAGGCCACAAGATCCCGAGCAGACTTGATCAACATCGACCGGTGCTGCTCAAGCATTGCTGGTCTAGGCGATGGGCTCAATGTTTCCAGCTGCAGGTAACGAGCTCCAACGAGCAGCTGCACCATTTGATCAATGGACGCCACTTGTTCCGTAGCAACTGAATAGCCCGGGAATGTTGAGCGCACTTTCGGTTGGGGGTCTGCTATGTCGGCTGGCGCATTGCTTCTCCACTTTCTCAACGACGCCATTGTCTTATAGAGCCGTTCCGGATCATCGTCGTCTGGTCGACTCTCCCGCGACACCTCATTCAGGAAGTCGCAATTCGCCACAAATGGTTGATGCGACGAAGCGCGGAAGGCGCTTTCCAAGACCGCAGAGACCTGGATGAGCTGGCGGAACGTTTCCACATGAGCAGCGTCATTGTCTTCAATTCGACAGGCCACTTTGACATCCGAGTCGTTGTCGTCCTTAAACGGCTCCGGGATTGAGACGTCCATGTCCCAAATGTGCATCAAATGGGGACGACCACAGAAGGCTGATATCTGCTTGTCCCAGACGTAGACGGCCCAGGCTGTACGCTGCAGGAATCAGCTCCTGTTCCTAGAACGGCATCTCCTCCTGTTCCTAGAACGGAAGTTCATCAAAGAAACTTACAGCTCGGATCTCTCGAAGAGCAGAGTTCTTCAGGATGTCTGGGGAGATGTACCTTTGCAAACCGCCGTCCAAGGTCCGCGACAGCGCCTCTGCGAAGAGACCTTGTGCAACTGGATGGGGGATGTTGTCTACGCAGTGGAACATGGCCGCAAAAAAGCGGCTTTGGATGGCGTATATCACATTGTCACTGCTGATAGCTCGCTCCAGCAAGCGGTTGAAAAGACCATAGTACCGCAGGCCAGCGGACGTCGGAGTGTTAGAATCGGTTCGCACCCGGGGATCGTCGGTGTACCGCGACGCAAGCATGCACATGGCCACGACGAGGGCTGCGAATGCGTGACTGTCCCACTGATAGAGATCCTGAAAGAACGAGGGTATGTGGAGAATGGGCCACACAGGGTGAATCGTGGTGAAGAATATCCTCAAGAGATCACTCATGAGATCAGGAGGGACTGTGGTCAGTTTTGGGGAGGGGATGGCTATACACACTAGTCTCGGGAATGCTGGAGATTAGCTGGTCATCGGCCTGTGATGGAGCAATGTCTCGACCAGGGAAGTATTCCCCAGCGGCCTCAGTCCCACGGCCGTTAGAGCCATCATGGAGCAGGTCCTGCAGCCACTGCCAGTCCGGTTCTATCCTCTTTTTGGCAGAGCTTGAGCGTTCCGTCGCCAGCTTGCGGGTCGTTTCCCTAGCACGATGAGCAACGCTTCCTGGACGAACACGAGTGGCACATACAGCAAAGGCAAGCCGGACGTAGATCCCGCATGGTGAGATAAGCCATGGTAGGAGACGTAAAAATGTGCCGTTTCATCCGAGTCCAGAACTAGGGGTATCAACTCGGCACTGTCCAGCGAGGCGCTCGCTCACCTCGTCGCTTCTTTGGCGGGTTGCTGGTTGCGGGACTCGGCGCGCTCCGCTTCATTTCCGTCGCATCATCGTTCGTGGTCTCGATTCTGTTTCGATCGCTGAGCTGGAATCCACCAACCATCTCACAAAGACAACTGTACTATCTGCGTGGCTTTGTAGACTCACTTTGGTTCGACGGTCGAAAGCACAGTTCTTGACTTGCCTATTTTTGTGGAGAACGAACACACCGCCTTGGCTGCAACACACTTTGCACACGGGTTTTCATGCCCGCACTAGATGTTTGTCTCAATACGGAAAGCCTCGTGGTGGGCGACGGGTAAACATACCTTGATCTTTCGTGTTCTGGAGGTCGTCAGCGCTGGGTGGCAGTGACGGCTGAAACTGCGCTCGCTGGTGGCGAAGCGGGGATCGGCTCACCTGCACCGGTCGCAAGCGCGCAGAAAGCGGATGCGAGAGTCATCCATAGTGCGTGGCACCTGTGGTGAAACGGATGCCTAGTCGATGCCGTGGAATGGAAGAGTATGGGGATGATGATGCAAGCAACAATGTTAAAGAGTCAGAAGCGATAACAGAATGATTCAAGGCGTGACTCGGCCTCCAGTTTACATCGGTGATATCATACCGAACGGAGGTAAAATGTTAGTAGCCGCTGTTACAGGATAGTACAGCTTCAATCCTTGGCATCCATTGCCATTGGCTCGACCATCGGCTCGAGGCATGTAAGTAGGGGCCATTCATGCGGAGCGTCTTTGACCCAGGTTCGATCCATCGGCTCGAGGCAGCCGGGAGCGCAGGAGAGCCATCAAGGGCCAGGTGGTTGCGAGCGATGGGCAAGACGGACGGCACATTTGATTTCATTCCATTGCAAACGACGACTATTAACGTCTCCAGACCACGGTCTGCAGCGTGCGCGCCTATTTGGTGTCTAGAAGGACGTTGAGAGCTTTTTGGAAGCTGTATCCGTTGGCATCCAGTGCCTCGACCACCAGAGTGCGCGAGAAACCCATTCCACAGAGCTGGAAACGTCAGCACCACTGTTCCTCACCGACCACGGCTGCCTCACCTTCTTCACATCCTCCAGATCGTCGGGCTGAGGCAAATCAGGGCGATCGGGAAGCGCGGGTGCGTTCGCTGTTGAAAAGGCTTGAGCTGCCGGCTGGGTCGACGGCTCTACAGGGCTACGGATCAGCGAACACATCTTCTTTATAGCAATGCAATGCTCACCTCGGTCCGGGGGTAAAGTCCCCACCAAAAGCATCATCGAAGGAGAGAGTGTTGGAGGAAGCCGCAGGAGCCGACTTCGGCATACCCCATTCATCGAGACCCTGCGGGGCGGAGACCACCTCGTACGATTTGTCAGAGCTCGTTTGCACCTGCGATGGTGCCTTGTCAAAGTCATCGTCGAAGCTGGCAAACTCATCGTCAAACGCAGATGGGGCGAATTGGTTCGAAGAGTTTGCGTTTGGCTTGGTAGCACCCGGCTCTGGGAAGTCGAAGTCGTCTTCTGCGTCAAACTGGGAGGTCTTGGGGAATGCTGCGGATGCCGGGCCGGGTGGCGTAGGGACAACAGCCGGCGGGGCGAAAGGTGCTCCGAACGGATCAAGTTCAGTAGAGACCGCCTGGTTCGGAGGAGTCGTTGTAGGCGCACCAAAGGGGTCAAGCTCAGCAGTACCACCCAGAGCTGGAGCTGCAGCTGGAACTGCAGCCGGAGCCGGAACCGGAGCTGGAGCTGGAGCTGGAGAAGCGCTTGGTAGAGATGGCAGAGCCAGAGCGGCGTGTGCAGCTGCAGCGCCGGGACCTGGAGACGTGGGTCCAGGCGAAGCGACCGGAGACTGGCTTTGTGCGCGTGCCACAGGAGGAGGGGGTGCTGACCGCCTAACCCTTTGTACGTCTTCCGTGGGGGCAGGGGGAGACGACGGCATAGCTCCAGGGAACGAAGGGAGAGCTGGCGAGGACGTGCTCTCAGACTGGAATTTGTTACTGTTCTGGATGGGCGACGCAATGGCAGCTTGGCGGGACTGCTCCTCTGCGGAGGGCGAGAGGGAACGAGAGTAATCACGGCGAGGGCCTTCCAGATCCTCCGGACCTTCGTCCTCGTCGTCAGACGACTCATCCCCAGTCTTTGCTGCAGGGACAGAGGTTGACCCGGTCGGCGTTTGGCGAGGGCTCGTGGGAGCAACAGCCTGCGTTGACATTGTACGCTCTGCGTCAGGGCGGGGACTCTCGTCAAAACCAGCCTGAGGAGGCAAGGATGACTCGGCAGCAGTGGGTAGTGCGCTTCCGGCAGCAACGGGGAGTGCGCTCTCGGAAGCAGTGGGGAGCGCGCTCTCGGCAGCAGTTGGGAGTGCGTTCCCGGCAGTAGTGGGGAGTGCGTTCCCGGAAGCAGTGGGGAGTGCGCTCTCGGTGGCAGTAGGGAGTGCGTTCTCGGAACCAGCGTCAAGGTCGGCAAACGCGGCATCGAAGTCGGAAACTGTGGTCGTAGGGGCGGGAGTGGTGAATGCGCCAAAGGAGTCGCCAAAGCCTGGTTGATGAGACTGCGTTGTCGGCTCGCTGACACCGAACGGATCAGTTGCAGTGGCTATGGAGGCAGGAGCCCCGAAGGGATCGACCTTATCCGTGTCCTCAGCATTCGCCTGCGCAGCGTCTCCATCTTGAGCAACCGCAGTTGCAGGCGCATCCTTGACAGTTTGCTCGTTCGAGTGCTGCAGCGAAAGGGCTGCCGCTGTAGCAGCTCCGGTGACGGCCGCCCCACTGGCAAAGGCCGCAATGCTTGCCGTGTGGGAGTGGTCGGAAGCAGGAGATGCTGTCTGGTTGAGGCGCTCAAAAGGGTTCGTGGAGCCACGCGAGTTGCCTGTGGCCTCTGGGCTGAGGGCCCGGGGCACAGGCGGCTCCACAGCTAGGGATTCCTTCTCCGCATCGTGAACCTCCTGCTGGACGGCATCTCGAGAGGCCTCAGCTGTGGAGACTTGCTTCTTTGCAATGGTGACCATGCCCTTCTGCTGCCTGGCCTCCTTCTTGATCTTCTCGAGAAGAAGCTTGAGGCCGCTCTTCTCGTCGTCGAGCTCCTTCATACGCTTCTGAAGGCCACGAACTTCCTCCTTGTCGTGGAGGAGGGCTTGCTCCAGCTCCTGCTTCTCCATCCGCATGGCGTTGAGGTCGCTCTCGGCAGAAATAACGTCGGCCTCGAGCTTCTTGAGGGTTGCAGTCTGCTCACCAACCTTGATGCGCAGGTCGGCGACTGCCGAGGTCTCCTTCTCGTGCTTCATACGAGCGGTCGAAAGCTCTGCCTCGAGGGTCGCGAGCTGCGTGGCGGTGGACGCAGCGTTCTGTTCCAATTCTCCACGTGTCTTTTCAAGTTCCGCAACCGACCGGTTCGTGTTGGCCAGCTGATTCTTCTTGTTGCCCAGGTCGGCCGATTGATCGAGCACAGAGGATGGCGCCTCGCCCCCATCTTCCCCGAGCAAGTCGCGGCTAGCGTGTGCCGCAGGCTGAGGAGCAGGTTGAGGAGCCGGTTGGAATGGAGAGGCAGCCTGAGGAGCAGGTTGGAATGCGGAGGCAGTCTGAGGAGCAGGTTGGAACGCGGAGGCTAGAAAGTCAGACTAGTCATCATGTCAAAACTTACCAGTATGGGGAGAAGGTACACTCCGAGAGCTGTCTACCGTCCCGTGTCGAGAGGGGGGGCTGGGAAGGAAAGCCGCCGCGAGCGGAGTAGCAGATGGAGCAGCGGGTTCGTCGTTGAAAAGGTCGAAGAGGTCCTTGGAAGCGGCGGGCTGAGCTGCTGCCTGTGTGCGGAGCTTTGGAGGAATCAAGCTCGGAGGGAGGGTGGCAGGAACGTCCTTACCCGCCAGCTTGGCGTTGATAAGGTGCATGGCGACTGCAAACTCATCAGGATCAAGCTTGCCTTCTTCACGGATATCGGCTAGGTCCCAGATGCTGGCCAGGGTGCTCTCGTCCAGCTGACTTAGGAGCATAAAGGGCACCGCCACGTCGCCCTCGATTACGCCCTTGTTCTGCGAATCGAGCTGGCTGAAGAAGCGATCCGAGGTGGCCTTGGCCTCGGGAGTAACATCCCAAGGAGCGTCCGATCCAGGGGCACCAAAGGGGGCCTTCCCGGCAAGGCTGGGAGACATGGTGGAGGGACGGGGAGGAGTCGCAGCGGCGGCAGTGAGGCTCTGGCCGGTGAGCTGAGGCTGGAGGGTTCCAGTGAGCTGCCGTTGGATCGGACTGCCAGCCCGCGGCGGAAGACTACCGGCGCGCGTAGGGGCGGGTCTGCCACCAGAAGCCGCCTCATAGGTTCCGGCAGGCAACACGGCCGGGAGAGCCAAGGAGGGGTCGGCCATGCTGCTCTGAATGAGGTACATGCCGATAATGAAATCGGTCAGATCAAGGGCGCCGCGCTGCTGAGTATCGGCGAGGCTCCTGACACTGGTTAGATCTGGTATAGAACCATGACGGCGGGGGCGGCACGTACCAAATCTGGCCAAGCTTGTCGTAGCTCAGCTGGCTCTTCAGGAAGACATCCCGCGCCTTGTCGCCGCTCACAAAGCCGTTCGAGGGACCGCACCCAACAAAGATGCGAGTGAACTTGGTTCGGTCGGCGGGAGTAAGAGGAGGGAGCCCGCTGCCCGTCGTGTTGGCCGAGAGCGGGCCGCGGGCGGCGGGGGGACCCGGGTATCCAGCAAACGTGGGGAGCGGACCAGGCTTGGCGGCGAGGGACGGATCGACTTGGCTCTGGTTGCCCTTTTGCATCCAGCCGATAATGCGCGCAGCCTTGTACCATGCCTCGCGCGTGAGGAAGCCGTTGTTGTCGGGGTCGGCGACTGCCCAGATCTCGCCAAGCGTCTGCTGGGGCAAGCCCGACGTCGTGAGGAACGGAAGAGCATCCTTTCCAGGAAGGACGCCCATCTGTCATGGTCAGCAGCCACGCTCGCCGGGGCATCCATGGAGCACCACTCACCCCATCCTTGTCTACGGCGCCAAAGAGTTGGTCATAGTACTGCCTCTCTACGCCGGCAGCCATCGCGAGAGGTTTGCAATGTCCGTGGTTCGGAAGAGGAGAGGGGAAGCGTGGGAGGACGGTGGTTGACGGGGACCAGCAATGTGCCCACGGGTATGATCCGGCAGCGGAATCGGTGGAGGGGGGGTGGGATAGACGATGGGGATGGGGATGATGGCGATGGGAGATGGCGATGGGATGATGCCAATGGATGATGGCGATGAGAGAGCAGAGGGCAGTGGGGGTCCTTGCGGTGCCGATGGCCCCAGGGTGGGCTGCGTCATCGACGAGGCTCCCGGCGTGATGCCGCTAAACGGGGGGCCATGTAAGGAAAATGTGCGTCGGCCTCCATCCCCGGCAAGCCGACGCGCCCCGTCCTCAGTCCGCGACCCCCGTCGCCGACACGAGTGTTGTCGACGAGCAACCCCCAACACGTCGCGACCATCACAGCACAACACGCGGCCCGCGTCTCCCGCAATGTCCCTCTTCAAGGCCCCGCAGTGGGTCAACGCGTTGTACTCCAGGTTCCCCCTCGTCACCCTCGCGCAGCAGGACACGCTCGACTGGAAGCATACCCACACGCTCGGGAGCGTCCAGTCGCCGTACACGCTCTGGGTGAGTCTCTGCGCGAGCCTCACGCGGCGCCAACACCCCAGATCCCTCTTATCCCCTCGGACGCGTTTCCGCATCGTCGCGACTGGGCGTCGACCGACCCTGCCTGTCTCCGCGCACAGCTGCTCTTCCTGCTGCGCTCCATCCCGATCCAGATCCGCCCGTGGGTGAACAGCGACGCCGCCCCTGGAGGCAAGCTGCCTGCTCTGCACATCTTGAGCCAGAACCGGTTAATTGCCGGCGATGACATTCGCCCGTGGCTCGACAGCACCCACCCGCTGCCCGGCGCCTCCGCCAAGCTGCACGGCATGCCAAACCAGGACGCGTACGATTCGGCACTCGCATTGGCGCAGATGATTCTCGTTCGTCTTCTGCCGGCGTACCTTGCGTCTACTCCGCAGCCAGCAAACACCTCTCTCGCAACGATGCTCTCGGAGCCCCCAGCGCTCATTGCCGGCCTCACCACCCCTCTTCCCGCAGCTCTGACCGGCGACGACAGAGTCATCGACAACGAGGACATTATTGCCTCTGGCATCGAGGCATTGGATGCGCTTCAGGCCGTGCTCGGAAAGGCATCGGGTACAGGAAAGCCGTGGGCTCTGAGCGCTGAGTGGGTGTCCCACTTGTTGTAGGGTTGACACTGACACCAATAGGTCGCCAACGCCTCTTGACGCCCTCATCGCGTCGCACATCTATTGCATATACTCCCTACCCGCCAGCAGTGCGCTCCGTAACCACGCCGAGGAGAGCTCTGAGCTCGATGCGTATCTCGACAGCGTGTTGGATTTTGCTGGCCGCGCCTTGTCGCCGTGAGATGTCTCTCGACGACAGCACCCTAGTCCTCGTCGTCTGTCAAGAGCTCGGCTAGCTCCCGCTCCTCCTCCTCGGTCATGAAGGCGTCCGCATTCTTGACCGGCTCGTAGTCGAGTGGCACAGGATTCAGGAGTTCTGTGCAATGTTAGAAGATTTACATGATGTTACACATACCGCGTATGGTCCATCTCCGCAGAGTGCCGTCAAGACTGGCTGAGACAACGGAAACTTGTTTCCTGCCGTCCTCCTCCTTCACCCAAGTGGCGAGGGCCGATACCTCGCCACAGTGACCCGGAACGACAGACAGGGGCTTGACATCCGGATCTGTGATTGTGGCGAGATCCCAGACCCTCAAGTCTTCGTCGTCCGATCCAGTGACAACGTATGGCAGACCATTAGGGGTCGGCAAGATGGACTTGACAAACGCCGGGTGTTGCAAAACAGCAGTTTGCGGTCCATGGAAGCGGGCTGTGTTGTCCGTTGACACTGGCGTCAGCGCGTACGGCCAAGGAGGACGCTTACCGCTCCATACTCCGTCGTCCGCAGCCACGAGGCCAGCGATACTTGTTTCATGCGAAGGAAGATCCTTCACGAAGACGAGGGGTTCAGATCCCGTCTATTGTCAGTGTGAGAGCTACAGCAACCTGCATACCTGAGGAATAGACCACTGCTTCAGAACACCCACGGAATCAGCGGTCCATACGGTGAGCGTGTCGTCGCCCAGCATGTAAGCCGCGGAAACAACAGGTCGAGTGTGTTCCTTGATCACCTGACGGCTTATGGGACTAGCCTTCTTCTCGAGCGGCGAGAGATCCCAAAGGCGGAACGATTTGTCAGACGAGGTAGAAATGAGCGTCGGCGGGGTGGTCGGCAGGACAGTCACAGACTTGACAAAGTCGCTGTGGCCTTCGAGCACGGAAACCAGTCCTCCAGTCTAAAGTCAGCGATGAATACACCTACAAGCTTAGCACCAACCTGCGAGTCCCAAACGCGAACGGTCTTGTCCCATGACGAGGTAATGACAGCAAGCCATGGTTCTGGTCCTCCGACAGCGTGCAATCGCACGGACGTCACGGGGCCCTTGTGGCCAGTGTAGAGCATCGTGGTCTTGCCAGTCTAACGCAGTCAGGCGCACTTCGCGGATATAACACGTACGTTCAAATCCACGCGACGTGCCTGCCACCCCGATTCAGCCGACCATGCTTCTTGGCCATGTACGACGAGGTCGAGGGCCTTGCTGGAGAGTTTGATTGGGTTTCCGACCTTCTCGGCAGCAGCGATCTTGCGCTGCTGATTCGAGGCATCGGCCAACTGTTGATTGGACTGGAAGAGAAGGCCGGTATCTGTCGTCTGCATGATTGAGGGCCCGTGAAAGTAGGCGTCGTTGTTGTTGGGAGATAGACGACGACGAAGATGTGCCAGATGCGAATTCCAACCATGACGCGTGTTCGCGTTTACGGGAAAGCGACGCGGAATAGGTCACGTGATTTCGTAAGTCGGACGCGCCGTCGGGGACCTGAATGCAGCAGGCTCAAAGCTGGCAAGGGGATGGAACTAAGTTTGAACACATTATCCCAGGCTCCACTTCATCGACTTGCCAAGCACTCGACTCACGACGACGCACGTTCTGCAGCGATTACGACTCAAGGGTGTGCTGGACTCGACTCGGTGTGGGCCCGACCGGACACTCGGTCGGAGCTCGTGGGCGTATTCCAACCGACGCTGCCTCCGCGCACTCCAGACGTTTGGAAAGCGACTGCCTGATGCGCACGCTCATGACAGTTGTTCACCCCAAGGCGTCTCCTACGTCTCTCCCGACCTACGGCGTAGTGCGGCGGCGGAGCGGATGAGTCCAGTGCTTCCTGGTTGCGCTCCTAACAGCCCCCGTAACAATCACTTCCTTCGGTGAAACGGCCCAGAAGCTTCAAACTTGAGCAGACCCCGCTCTCTCACCCTCTCCTCCCTAGTTTGATGGTGCAGAACCCTCACAGCCGCGCCGCATTACCCTCTGGCATCAGCTTGGGAGGAATTGATTCACCATTCCGCAGGAGGTAGCCGTCATGCTGTGCGCTGCGTCTCCGGCTTGTGTGTGCTGTATCACTCCGCTGAAACCCGCACACGGTTCCCGTACAGTGGTGTACGCATGCATGGCTCTGACAGACTCCTGGCCACCAGGTGCAGGCCAATAGCAATGTCGACCCGTAGTGGGTGCCACGTAAGCTATTGCCGCCAGGGCCCGGGTTTATCAGATAAGCTGGGGTTCTGTGGCAACTTCGGGGATCAGTTAATCACCGGGTTCGGCCGATGGGGCAAACCGCAGTCCCTTCTCGTTTCGAGCACTCGTCACGCATGTCATCGGCCGAGCAAACACTTGCCATCACTCCCAAGGACCCACACCATTGCGCTCAGAATCGCTGTCGGCAGCGCTACATCAGCTTTCGGTGCCCACCCGCTCTTGCCCAATATCCAATGTTGCCACAGGTGCAACGTGGGCCGCCAAAGCAAGTCTTAATGGCTTAATAACATCACTCCCCGCACATCTCTGCTTTGCTCCACCTTTCCTGCCAGGTGCCATGATCCAGTTGTAGGTCGCTTAGATTGTTGAGGGGCTCACCACAGACTGCTGTATGTTGCTCTGCCACTGGTCGCGGGCGACCCGGGTTCTTCGCCCGCGCCGATGCCACCCAGCCCCCCACTTGAATGGAAGCGGAGGCGCAAGGCCCGCCGCCATGCCGCCATGCGATACTATTGGTACATGGTCGGGGCCGTGATGGCAACGTGGATCCTCCTGCGCGGCATCTACGTACTTCGTCGCCGCTTCCTGCGCCGCCCGACGAGGACCTCGCGCACATGGACCTGGCTCACGCTTCAACCCCTCGGCCTGCCCTACTTCCCGGCCGTAACGGCAAGCGAGCTCTTGCTCGTGGTCGCATATACGGTTGGGACGATTGCGTTGTCCATCTTTGGGTCATACTTTGCGGGTGTGTTTGACTACGCCAATCCGACGGGTATGGTCGCCGTCGCACAGCTGCCGCTCATCGTTGGGCTTGTCGGCCGCAACAATGTCCTCTCTAAACTCACTGGCGCGTCCTACGATCATATAAACTACCTGCACCGCACATCAGGCCGGGTCTGCTTTCTCGGCGGCTTGGCGCACACTATCGGATGGTTGTTCGACAGGGGCCTAGGGAAACACGCCTGGACTTGGCGCATCTACACTGCCATCCCTGCCATGACTGGCCTCACAGTACTCACATTCTTCTCCTTTCGAATCATCCGCAACCGCTACCACCAGCTGTTCCGCGATGTGCACATCATCGCCGCCCTCATGTTTCTTGTCATGACTTACTTCCACACGCCGGAATACCGAATATGGGTTTGGGTAAGCATCTCACACGTGCGACCTCAACTAACGTCAGCCGGCCTTGCTCCTCTGGTCCCTCGACCGCGTTGGCGGGCTCGCACGCATGCTGTATGTCTGTGTGCGCAGCCGTGGTGCCTCCACTGCCACCATCGAGCTCCTTGACACCGACGTTCTTCGTGTCTGTGTCCCCGTCCCGTTCAAGTGGAAGGCCGGGACGCACGCATACCTCAGCATCCCGAGCGTGTCTGAGCTTCCGTGGGAGCAGCACCCGTTCACTTTCGCCAACATCCCCACGACAAGGTCCGAAGCTTCGCTCGCCGTCTTCCTCATTCGTACGAATGGTGGCTTCACCCGCCTGCTTCGCGATTCGCTCGAGTCCACCATGGCCCAGCTTCCGGTTACCGTCGAAGGTCCGTACGGCGAGCCGGTCAATGTACAGCACTACGACTCGCTCCTGTGCATTGCCGGTGGCTCGGGCATCACGCTCTGCCTCTCACACTTCCTCGACGCTATCGCCCAGGCAGACCGAGGGCGGGCACCGGCGTCCATCCGCCTGGCCTGGAATACGCGCAAGCTGCAGCATGTTCGCTCAATTGCCCCACTCATCGAGATCGCGCTCGAGAGACTTGTCAATCGCGACCTTCGTGTCCGGATTGACATCCACATCACCCGCTCGCACGCATCTGATGAACCAACAGACCCTAATGTTGGTTTCGACTCCACCCTCCCGTTCAACTATCCGAAACCCGCCGAGGGCTCGCCACTGCTCCAGCACCTGCGACACCTGCATAGCGGGAGTCAGAGCAGTTACGGGAGCTCGCGCGCTTCGATTGCATCTACAGACGAGGACGACCGGGGGCGCGTGACAGAGGACGAGCAGTTCCTCACTGGCCTTGGGCCCGCCGCCACGCCTCACACCTACATCCACTTTGGGCGAAGTCTAGTTACAGACATGATCAAGACAGAGGCGAGCGCAATCGAAGGGGGAGGGCGACTGGGCGTCATAGTGTGCGGCCCGCCCACGCTCACACTCGACGCGCGATGCGGCGTCACCACTGTGGCACCCAACGCGGGGGTTGAAATAGACTTGCACAGCGGCAGCTTCTGTTTTTGATCATGCGACTCGAGTTGGGAACACTTGGTGTGCTTCGTTTGACCACTCACGGTTGCTATTCCATGACACGATTGATAATACTGCCGACAAAGCCGGAAAAGATGGGGATCGCGCCATCCATGGTGTAGGCGACAGGGGTCGTGACAAACGCACCGGTGATCCACACCACCCAGTGCGTCGGTGTCTTGTGGTGTAGGTGGCGCGACCCGCGCAGGACTTTGTCAAAAGTCTTGCTTGAGTGCCGTACGATTGAAGAAGGGGTGAAGCAGCTGTCCGAGCCCTTCTTAAAAGTGTTCCGCGCCGGTTCTATGCTCATCCCGTGCCGTTTGGAAGCGTCTCCGACTGTGTGCTGCGATCGCCCACCAAGATCACACGGGCGATGTTGGACTGTCATCGGCTTTGCAACGGGGTTGGACGTCAGCACGTGAACGCCATCCCGATCAGAGGCGATCTGGGCGTCCGATGCCCGCTGGCGGTACCGAGTCGGCGGAATACTGTTCTACTCGCGATATCAATGTTGGGCCCAGCTCGCTGAAGGATTCCCTGCTCAGTGCCATCCTCTACCTCCGCATCTGAGTCCTTGAACCCTCAAGATCGTGCTTGGAGGCTGCCACGAGCGGATGATTGGGATCTAACCGGGGGCTTCGAAGGAAATGGGAGGGGGGTCTGTGCGCGGGGCGCCGATTGTCCTGTTGTGCCTCCTGGTGGACGCATTGCGGACGTGCACGTGCACGGACTTGTAATCGACTGAGGATTGTGGACGCAGATGTCATGGAGATAATAGGAGAACAGGGGCCACCTGGCATGCGGTGCCGTTCATCTCTGGTGTAAGGGTATATACGCATTCAAGTATCGAGGCAACGGCAACACGCCAGATCTGACTGTAAAGGGGACAACCAGGCACCCAACCGACCATATCGACCCGTTCACCTTGTGTCCCGCCATCCATTCCTCCGGCAGCCAGTCCGGAGCCATAGAGTCGGTGACTTTGAGCTGTCCGAAGGCTGCTGCGGTGCGATGGGGCTAGCACCGTCTCCCAGGCGTGTATGGGCCGACGCCGTCGGTCTGTGCATCTCGAGACCATGGCCGTCGCGGGCTGTATGCGCATGTCCGGGAGAGCACCGGCCCCCGGACTCTTTGACGTGGGCACCCGAGCACTCTCTTGACGTGGCGACTAAGCATAATATCAACCGTATCAGATAGCGGCTCGTGCAGATCCTATCACTGACTGCACGGACTGCCACAAACAACACAACTGCAACTGCAACCTTGGTTACATACGAGCCGCACTGCCACCGGCCGCGAGGGCACCGAGACCCCATGGGCAGGCGTCGGGTACAAGCGATAGAGCGGCATCGCTACCAACGGGCCCCCCCTCGCCGCTTACGGTGGACAGGATTCTGAGCTATGAGTGCCTGGCTGACTACAGCCCCAACGCCAAGAACGCCCGGTTGGAGGCATGACACTGCACCAACACAGACGGGAACTTACCCGACACGACAGGCGATGACGCTGACCCGCAGGGAGGAGATCTTTATGGTCTCGGAAAAGAACAACTATACTCTCGCACAGGGGTGTACGCAGGCGCGTACGCGTGCGGTTCCCCCGAACCAAAGCGCCAATCAATCGAGGGCACCCCCGGCGAGGGTTGCATGGCTCTCATTACCCGCCACCATCGCCCAGCTCGTCCAAGAAGTAGGAGAACCGTGGCGTCCAGCTTTCCCGCTTGATCGCCTATTAGGCATGTGAAGTAGTATAGTGTACGCAGTGGCTTAATGCGAGAAGACTCGTAGTCTCTGCTCCCTTATAGATAAGTACGGGGGTGCCGGGGAGCTACTATGGCCGAGGCAGAATTGCGGTGCGCCAGTCGCATCCATGCGCGGACCGCTCCTCGCAGCACGGCTCGGTCTCCTCCCTAGACTGTGCGGAACGAATGCATACTTGTCTGTTCACAGTGTCCATGAAGATGTGCTTCTGACTATTATGTCCTACTATCGGATGGGAGGAGTGCGGTGAAATGTCCAAGAAGAAAGGAGTGGACGGACTAGCTTAGCCCTCAGGAGTGGATGCGGGAACCGGCGAAGGCGGCGCTTACTGGCGGCTGCGGCGACGCTGGCCGCCGGCAATGGACGACGTCCAAAGCTGGTTGTTGTTGCCAGTAGCACACGCCCAGACCTGGAGCTGGTTTCCCTCAACAAGGTTGCCATTGGTGAGGTCGAGGCAAAGGCCGCCGTTGTAGATTGCAAGACGGTTGTCAGCAGTGTACCACCAAGTCTGCTGCTCGAGGCCCGAGTAGCAAGTCCAGATCTTGAGCTGGGAGCCGTTGCCGGGGTCTGTATGGTGTAAGCAACTAGCAGCGACGGACGGCTCACTTTCGCCTGCGTCAAGGCAGAAGTTTGTACCTGCGACCTTGACTTGGCCGGCGGCATTGCGGACAAGCTGGAAGTTCTGGGCAGGAGTACCGTTGCACTTGTAGGCCTGAACAGGGGTGCCGTCGGCGAAGACGGCGCCGCGAACGTCAGCACACCAGCCGGTGTTGCCCTCGGGGTGGAGCTGGGTGGTGCTGCCCGAGGGAGGGGAGGTCGGGGCGGTGGTGGGCTGAGCCGAGGAGGTGGGGCTGCCGCCGCCGCCGCCGCCAACGAGGGTGACAGGAGCAGTGACCTGCCAGTTGTTGGGGTTGACGCCGTTGGAGATGGTCGGGTACGATTTGCAGTTGGAGCGGGCCGGGAGGAAGGCGGGGGAAGCTGGGGTGGGGTTCTGGCCCTGGTACCAGGTGGAGGACCAGCCGTTCTCGGGGTAGACGCCCGGGGGGGCAGCCACATCGCTGTCACAAGACTGGAAGCCGCTCATGTCCCAGTAGTCGTCGATGGCCATGACCCACTGGCAGCCCATGAGGTCGTAGATGTGGTTGCACTGGCTGCCGGCGGACACTGACGAGGTGGCGGCCGTGCAGACGCGGACGCAGAACTGGTCGTAGGAGACAAAGGACATCCACTCCTGGGGCGCGTCAGCGGGGGGGTTCGGGCCGTTGTGCTCTGTGACGGGGACTCACCTCGTAGAAGACGTCGTGGCCGGTGGCGACGTTGGTGGTTACGTTGCCGCCGACGGGGTTTCCCTCGCCGGTCGCGCCGTGCGGGTCGAGCTCACCACCGCTGTCGCCGCTCCGGATGTTGAGGCGGGTGCCGTCCCACCAGCCGGAAACCTGGGCGTCAGGGGGAGTTTTTTTTTTGTGGGGGGGGGGGGGGGGGGGGCGGCACCGGCCGGGGAAGGGGGGGGGGGGGGGGGGAAGGGGGGAGGGGGGGGGCGGGGGGGGTGAGGTATGGGTGTTGTTGACGGGGAACACCCGACGTGGGAGCTGGGCGAGGACGGGTATTATGAGGGTCACTGGGAGGTGGGTAGGGTGGTGGGCGGTACACTCGCGAGAGGGGGCGTG
>JALJEG010000084.1:0-35902 GCA_023653615.1 Apiotrichum siamense
TGTGCGCGCGGTGTTGGGCAGAAGGAGGAGGATGTTGTTGGGTTTGATGAAATGGACGTGGAGGACGTGGTGTTCATTGACAGCGGCCTCAAAGAGGGCGGCGTGGCAACTTATCTGGGGGAGCATTGAAGTGTAACATGTGGTTTTCATGTGGTCCTCGGCCGTGCGGATATGGCCTCAACCGACATGGACGAATTGACAATGCGCCGCGACTAATGGTTGCCCGGTGCCTCTTGGATATGTGAAGAGCGACACGGCAGCCTTTGCAGGCTGAGGCGCTTGGCGACGGAAATGACCGGGTGGCGGGCTGCAAAGCTAGTCGTCCGCACAGACTTGCCGCCACGCACAGTCCGAGGTGGTTTGGCGGTGCCGTCGCGCTGCTCGTGGCTAGTCTTGTGCTAGCGTGCATTTCGTCCTCAGGGGTTGCACGTACGGTGGTGTATTTCTGGACACCCGGTCCTCCTCGGCCCACGGAGGAGAGGCGAGCGTGCGCTGGCCGGTCCCCACGTCGCCGCTGCTGCCGAGCGATCAACGAGCCTGGTCATTCGAGGACGAGGTCGAGCCACAAGGAGCGATGGAGGAGCGGCTGTGGATCTCGGTGGCAGTGGGCACGTGGGGGAGTGACGTCATTGCCGCCCTCCATTGGCTCGCTACCAGTGACACATCCCAGATTATGCGAGCGAGTTTGAATTCTGATAGACGGTTAAAACCGAAAGGAATATGCTTTTTTTTTTTTTTTTTTTTTTTTTTTTTTTTTCTTTTTTTTTTTTTTTTTTGGGTGGGTTTTTTGGGGGGGGGGGTGCCTTTCCCCTGTGGGGGGGGGGGGGGGTGGTGGGGGGGGGAGGAGTTGTGTTTTTTTTTTTTTTTTTTTTTTTTTTTTGGGCCTCTCGGCATCGGTGGCAGAGCGGACTTGTCGGAGGCGGGGATGCCTGCTCCTGCGGCGGGATACCGGCCCCATGCATGGCGCGGGGTCGGAGCTGGTGGTCGACGGGCCGCCCATCTGCAGGCATCTGCAGGCATCTGCACGCTCTGGGCGGCGTCGGGGGACGCTGGTTAGTGACTCGCAAACTTCCGCCCAGGGTGGTGTCTCACTCGTCATTGCTCAAATTCCCCCGGCCGTCTTTCGCCTCTCTCCACCCTACAACTCCCCACAACCATCGTTTGCTTTGCAACTCGCCCCTCGGTCCTCCCAGTCGCCCTCGTCGCCATCATCAGGCCTCCCAGCGGCACCCCCGACGCCCACACGCTCCTCGGGCACTGCCCAGACCGCACGTGCAGGAACCTGTCCGGCCCCGCCGTTTTCTCACCGCTATACCCGACAGCAGCAGGCAGCAGCAGCAGCAGCAGCAATAGGCCGCACAAGTCCCATAACCGCACCCAACACCACGCGATCCCGTCGGTTGTTATCCATCATCCATCCATCCATCGCTTTGCGACCCATCCACCCCGCCGCTGCCAGACATGTCGCAGCCACCACCGGCGCCGCCGCCCGGCAACAAGGCCTATTCCCGCGTGCCCGCGTTGCCGCCGTTTCCGCAGCTCATGAACATCAAGGGGTCGCCGCCGCAGCGACAACGCTCCTTCTCCGGCGACCCGATGCCGGTCGATGACGATGCAGGCCAGACCGCGAGCGCAGAGGAAGACGAAATCGAAGACACGCCCTCCGCCATCAAGGAGGTGAAGAAGGAGAAGAAGCCACATGCGACTCGGCGTCGAGTCGTTCAGAGTTGTTCAGAGTGCAGACGGAGGTGGGTCTCGGGGGACGCATGGGCGTTGTGCTATTGCAGCCATCGCCCACCTGCAACGTGAACGGACGCTGACAATGTCATAGGAAGATCAAGTGTGATAAAAAGTGAGTGGGATGCTCGCGTTGGCTCCTGATGTCGTCCTTGAAAAGCCGCTGACTGTGCAGGTTCCCCTGTGGTACGTTTCTTCCTTGGCCATTCCATCCATCAGCGTGTTTTGCTTACCACCAGGGCCATGTATCCTGCGTCAAGATCAGGCGCGGTGTCATGAGGTCGGAACAGTGAGTCTTTTTGTTGACGACGGGCCGGTGCTGACGTTCAAGGCAGAGAAGCAGCTCGTCGCTTCGTGAGTGTTTCCAAGACATTCCCCCGCCACCCCATCGCTGACCGACAGCTCAAACTATGCCACAACGCAGGACTTGGCCAACCTTGCACACCGCGTCGATGCGCTTGAAGCAGCCCTCATCAAGGCCGGCTCGCTCGTCCCTGCCGACCTGGAACGATGCTTGACACAGATCCGATCAAAGGTCGTCGCCACACCAGCCTCAGAGCCACCCCCTCCTCCCTCCAACCCGCCGATGGGAAACCAGGTCAACGAGGACGACGGCGACGGCGTCAGCGATACCGAGGGTGCTGCCCTCACCCTCGAGCACCTCGCCTTTGGCCGCTCGCGTGTCGATGGCTCGCACTCACTTCCCCATTTCCGCGACCTCCGCGTCTCCACCGTCATGAAACCGGCACCTGGCCACAACTATCACCTCGCGCGTTCTGCCGGTGGCGACGGTGCACATGAAAACGGCTCCGGCTTCTCGCCCAACATGCCGCAGCGCAGGCCCTCTGTGGACTTTACGGGCCCTCTCACACCCGAGGAGCGCAAAGCTCACCTCCTGAGCATTACCGACGGCATGAACCCCACCGATATTTTCCAGATGTTCTCCGACAAGACAGACATGATCCTGAGCGCCCTCACTCGCGTCCTCCCTAGCAATGAACGCGGCGAGCTTCTGGTGAACGCGTTCCTCCTCAAGGTGGACTGGTTGCATCGATGTGAGTCTCGTCACCCACCGCCTAGTTTGGCATTGCACAACTAACCCAACTAGTATTCCACGTTCCGACCTTTCTCAACCAATGTCGTGACCTGTGGGCTCTTCCTCAGGAACGTGTTGTATACGAGATCTCTATCCCCTTCCTGGCCGTCTACTTTGTCGTGATCAGCCTTGGCCTCCACTTTATGGACGCATCCGAGGTCGCCAAACACTTCTCGGCAGATGACATCCAGACCCTTTCCGACGCGTGGTACCAGGCGTCGCGTTGCTCTCTGTGGGCGAGTGACTTTATGGGCACGCACTCGCTCGAGGCACTTCAAGCTATCATCCTCATGAGTGTCCTCATGAACAACCGCGACCGCGCCGACTGTGCGTGGGCGCTGCTCGGTGCTGCTATCAAGATGGCCCAGGGCCTTGGCCTCTCTCGTCTTGGCGCCGAACAACAGAGCGTCGATGGCCGTCCCCTGCCCATGTGGAAGGGCCGCTGGGAGAGCATCATCCAGCGCGAGATTGGCCGCCGTATCTGGTGGAACCTTGTCTTCCTCGACTGGTCTCTCGCACCAAGCTACAATTACGCGTCGTGCATTCAACCGGATCAGAGTGAGTATCACCTATGGGACACAAGAGCACACACTCACACTTGCAGTCAAATCCGCGCTGCCAGCCAACATTGAGGACGAGGACTTGATCGATGGCCAGCCGCTCCGCTCACAACCGATGAACGTCCGCACCCGCATGTCGTTCCAGCTCGCCAAGCTCAAGTTTGCCGAGATTAGCCAGCGCCAGATCTGGCAGGCGAACAACAACAACCACCCGCCGTACTCGTTCATTCTGAGCGTCGACCGCGAGCTGCGCAAGGCCATGCTCGAGCTCCCAGCTTACTTCCAGCCTGACAACAACCAGGGCCCGGTTTCGCAGGACCCGAAGAAGCTGGTTGAGCATTATGAGAAGATCACCCTCTCGCTCGCCATCCACTCTCGTATGCTCCGCCTGCACCGCCCTTGGCTGTCTCGCGGCTACGCCGACGAGCGTTACGCGTACTCTAAAGAGCAGTGTATCCGCGCCGCTCGCGCAAGTCTGCGGATGATGTCGGACGACGCCGGCGTCGCTCGCTTCCTTGAGAAGTGGTGGATCCCGTTGTTCTACGTCACCGTCTCGGGCATGGTTGTCATTATAGATCTCCTGAAGACGGCCAAGCACGACATGCGGAGCAAGGCCACCGAGGAGAAGATTGCCGAGGTCAAGGGTGCACTCGACCAGATGCGTCACATCTCGCAGACATCCATCCCGGCCAAGGCTGCTATCAGGGTCATGGACTTTTTGATGAGTGAGTAAAGCGACAGTTTATAGCGAATATTTCTAACCTGCCCAGCCGAAGTAGACGAGCGCAGGCGACCCGGAGGATCCGCCCTTGGCAAGCGCAAAGTGACAGACGATGGCGTGGATGACGAGGAGCACAACCTCCAGCGCGCAGTCAAGCGTCTTATTCGCCAGGCGCAGCTGGAATCCGACAGCCCGACGCCTTCCTCGACTGGTGGACCGACGTCGTTTGTATCGCCTTCCTCTGACAGCCCTCGCGACAAGGCGGACCCGACGCCGGAGAAGCCCGTGTTTGGCGCCTACCCCATGCCATCGCAGTCTGCCTTGGCGAATCAGGCCCAGCTCGAGGGCGCCAACCCTAGGCCCGCACAGATTGGCGCCGCCTTCCCGGGCCAGTTTGCGCTCCAGCACCAGGCCGAGGGCAGCAACGGCGGCTACAACTTTTCCGTCGACCAGACCAACCTGTCGACGTTCCCTGCGCTGGACCAGGCGCCGTTCCAGCCGCAGGGCCCGCCGCACCTCGACCCTGCCGTCGAGTCGATGCTCGCGTCCTACTTCCCCCCTGCTGCGCAGACGGCCACGTCCACTGGCGGCATGACCTCTGCCGGGCCCGCGGCTACTTCCCAGATCCCCGAGGACTTCCTGTCGCGCGTCTTTAGCTTCTCGTGGGACACCCAGGGGAACCAGCAGGGGCAGCAGCAGTCCCAGCCGGGCCAGACCCTCACCCCGCAGAACATTACTCCGGGTCAGACACCGTCGACGCAGAACGCGACGCCGTCGCAGGGGCCTGCGCAGCTCAACAGGCCCAACCACCGCCAAGACTCTTTGCCAGGCTACGGCGCGTTTGATTGGTCCAGCCACGGGTGGATGGCCTAAGTGCCGTGGCCCGCCGCGCAGTGCCAAGCCTGGACAGCCGGACTGCCTGGTTGGCACTGCCCGGCGGTCGCAACGCGGCCTGCTAGATTAAAAAAGTCTTATGATCTCAGTTTATAGTTTATGCCTGTAGCTTAGGGAACCTGGCCCCTGTCGGCCTGTGGAAGCGTGTACAGCTGTGCATGGTGCGCATGAATGATGTCCAGTTTTAGACGGCATGGTTGGAGTGGTGTGGGTTGTCGGAAATGCAGGTGTGTGGGTGGGGTATCAAGGCTCGTTCTAGGCTTCTGTATTGTCCTCGGGAAACTCGACGTAGAAGACAATCATGTCGCGCGTCCCGCGTCGCAGAATGGCGAGACGCTTGTCCACGAGGTCGCCGCGCGTAATCTCCCTCCGCGGGTCTGTGATGGGGTAGTCGTTGATGGCCATGCCCGAGTTGCGCGGCTTGATGAGGCGGTTCGCCTCGTTGCGCGAAGCGACCAGGCCGTACTGCGTCGCGAGCTTGGAGACGGGCGTTTCCTTGAGCTTCGCCCAGGGGATGCGCACGAGGCGCGGGTCGCCGTCGCACGCGGCCAGCACATCCTTGGCGCGCAGCCCGCGCGGGTCGCTGGTGTAGAGCACCTCGGTCATGGTCTCGGCGCGCTCCACCGCCTCGGCTGCGGGGTCAGCTACTCACAAAGGCGTATGGCGGCAGACGACAACTTACGGCCGTGCACCAATTCAGTCACTTCGCGAGCGAGCAGGCGCTGGGCCGCGCGCCGAGCGCCGCCCCCGCGCAGGGCCGCCGCAATCTCCGCGGCGGGCACGAGCGTCAGCAGCTGCAGGTACTTTTCGACATCGGCATCGGGCGTCCGCACGAAGAACTGGTAAAAGTCAAAGACAGACGTGCGCGCGGGGTCGAGCCAAACGGCGTTGCCAGCGCTCTTGCCAAACTTTTCGCCCGTGCTCGTCGTCAGCAGCGGGATGGTAAGGCCGAACGCGGGTTCGGGCTCGGGGCCGCCGGTGTCCGCGGCGCGCGCCGCGGCCGCTGCCTCCTTGGCGCGTTCGGCGGTAATCCGTTTCCGGTTTGCCTCTGAGCGGCCGGCAAGCTCGGCGTCGAGCGCGTCCTTGGCCTCCCGCGCGGCGGCAGCGGCGGCCTCCCGAGCCTCAAGCGCGCGCACGCGCTTGATCATGTCGATGCCCGCCACAATGTTGCCCCACTGGTCGCTGCCGCCGAGCTGCAGCCGGCAGCCGTGCGTGCGGTATAGTGTCGCAAAGTCGTGCGCTTGCAGGAGCTGGTACGAGAACTCTGTGAAGGAGATGCCTTGGTCCGACTCCAGGCGCGACCTGACACTGCGGTGCGGCGTTAGCAACGAGACGCTCCTGGGGCCAGGGGTCAGCGACTGCCCCGTTACTCACCTGTCCCGTGCCATCATAGTGTTGACGCGCGCAAGCTTGCCAACGTCGCGCAGAAAGTCGAGAAAGGAAATGTCCTTGAACCAGTCATAGTTGTTGACAACTGTCACCTGCTTGGTCGCCGCCCGAGCACTGTCGCCTCCCGCCTCCGCCGGCGCGGGCTCGCGCGCAGCCGCGTCGTCGCCAAGGCCGCGCCCGTTGGCGTATGCGATGCCGCGCTCGAAGAAGCGCTCGACCTGCGCCGTGATGCCAGCGACGTTTACGGCCAGCTCGTCGGGCGTGAGCGCGTTGCGCTCGGTCGACCGCCCCGAGGGGTCGCCAATCGAGCCGGTCGCTCCGCCGATCTGTCACCGTCAGTCCGAGGCAGAGGGTTGCGTCTCCGGCTCCAGCAGACGCGTAGACGCGATTCGCACCGCGCACTCACCAACGCGACGGGGTGGTGCCCTCCGGCCCGAAAGTGCAGGAGTCCAAGGAGCGGCAGCAGGTTGCCGACGTGGAGGCTCGACGCTGACGGGTCGATACCGGCGTACACGCACGTCGGCGTCTCGAGATGCTTGCGGAGCTCGGGGCTGGGGTTGGGTTAGGACACATGCCGAGGATAGCTGCCTGGACGCGCAGGGGGGGCTCCGAGCCGCAGCCGCGCCGGCAGTTAAATCCTGCACCCAGACTCGGGGACACCCCATCTGGACCCACCTCGTGACATTTGCGACAAAGCCGCGCTGCTCTAGCTCATCGAGCACATTACGCTTCGTGCTCGGGAACTCTGGAGGGACAGACATGTGCCGCACCGCGCCGCAGAGCGCAAGCGCGAGCGGGGCGCCGCTGGGGACGGCGCGGGGGCGGACGCGGAGACGCGCTCCGAGGCTCAGGCTCGCTGCGCGCATCGTCGTCGGTGGTCGAGGAGTGGACGTGGGTGTCGTTGTTGTTGAGAGGTCGAACGCCGAGGACGTCGACTTTTTGGGTCCGGCCACAAGGGCGTGGGTTAGGTGTGGGGGGTTCGTGACGGGGAGTCCATGCCGGGGTGGCTGCAACGACATCCTTGTCGCGGAGTTGTCGATGCAGCAATGGACGCCGCGAGCTCGACACGCCAACGCGCTCGAAGCCACCCACACCACCTGTCAACCTCAAGAGCACAGCGCGAGGCTCAGATCCGTGATGACAAAGAGCACGGCCAGCAATCTCCGTTCTTGGATCCCCACGACTGCTGCTGGATCTCGAATCGATGCTATCTCCATCTGCCATCTGCCATCTGCCATCTGCTCACGATAGCCAACCGGAGGGGGCGCTCTGGCGGACCACGCGGGATCCCCAGCTGTGCTCGCCGTCGGCCTCGCTGCCCTGCTATGTCTCACCGGCGGCGACTGCAGCGCGCGGCGGCGGCACGGCCGCCAACCTCAGCGCCAGCAGGAGCGCGTAGCGGCCGACGGGCTGGCCAGCCCTGTGCGACGCGACTGGACGCGGCGCTGCGGATCGATCGGCCTCTGTCGCCGGTGCTGCAGAGCGACACGCTGCGATAAGGCTCGCGACGCGCTGCTGACCAACAACCCCAGCGAGCCCCCGTGCGTGCTGGGGACGACCCCGCGGCAGAACCAACTGAGCCGCGGGTGCGGCGAATTCGCTTCCGACGGAACCGCGCAGGCCGTCGACGCAGCGCGTTGGCGCGTTTCATTACCTCATCGTTCGTCGCAACCGCGCGGGTGGCCGTCGTGGTCGTATAAAGGCCGACAGCGAGCGCGAGCTAAACCTTGCCTAGCCCACCGAGTCTCTCCCCACGCTTCCCGCAGCCCCGCACCACCAGCTACCATGTCGTTCACCCTCCACGGCGCCGCCATCTCGACCGTGAGTGTGCTGGCCCGTGCGCCGTGCGCTCCGCCCCGGTGCCGCCCGCTGACCGACAGTGCACGCAGCGCGTGCTCGTCTCTGCCGCCCAGATCGGCATCGCCGACAGTGAGTGCTGCACGTGTGTGTGTGCGCGCGCGCCAGCGTGCGCAGCGTGCGCAACGTGAGCTGAGCTCTTCACTGACTCGCTCTCTCCCCAGAGGTCAAGCTCGACAGCGTCAAGGCGTTCACCGACATCTACTCGCCCGAGTGGACCGAGCACCAGCCGTTCAACCAGATGCCGTGGCTCGACGACGGTGCCGGCTTTGAGGTCTACGAGTCGCGCGCCATCGCAAAGTGTGCGTAGTGTTGCGCGCTTCCCTGCGCTGCCCTGCGCTGGCCCCCCGCGTCCCCCACTGACACACGCCAGACCTCGCCGTCAAGGCCGGCTCGCCGCTCGTGCCCTCGCAGTCTGACGTCGAGGCATACGCGCGCTTCGAGCAGGCGTGCTCGACCGAGGCCGCCAACTTTGACGTTGCCGCCTCGGGCCTCGCGTTCCAGCTCGTCTTTGCCAAGAACCACGGCAAGGAGACGGACCCCGCGCGTGTCGAGGACCTCAAGGCGCAGCTCGCCAAGCGCCTCGCGGGCTACGAGCGCGTGCTGGCCAAGTCCAAGTATCTCGCTGGCGACAAGCTGACGCTCGCCGACCTGTTCCACCTGCCGTACGGCCGCATGGTGGTGCAGCTCGGCGTCGCGCCCGCGCTCACCGACGCCAGCGGCCACCCCAACGTCGCGCGCTGGTGGAAGGAGATCTCGGAGCTGCCTGCCTGGAAGCAGGTCATTGGCGGCCTCTAGGCCGGCCGAGGCACGTCTTCCCAGCTCTCCGCAGTCGTGTTGCCGTTTGTGTCGGCAGACGAGAGAGAAGGACGAGGTCAGTTTGATAGCCGCAGAGTAAAAAAAACGTGTATTGAGATGCAGTGATAAACTGTACGTGTGATTATATGTTGTTGCCTTTCACCGAGCACCGACCGCTGCAAGCGAGAGAGTCGCGGCGGTAGTCGCAGTCGATCCGTCAAGCTTGTATCAACCCTGGGCATCTGGGGACGGCGAGTCTGTGAGCTACGGAATAGATGCCAATGGACAAGAGACGCGTCGCATCTCTGAGGCTGCTGGTGCTGCAGGCGGTCATGGGCGTCTCCTTTGCAGTCAGGACCTCGGGAATCAGCGGCTGCAGCATCATGCCTCTGAACATGCTTCGATAGATGCAACAGGTCAGCAGGAGCAGGTGGGTAATCAATAATAGACCATGTTCCGTTCGTCAGGTGTCCAACATCCCACTCTCTCCGTCACCACCCTCCTCTCCCGAACCGCACAGTCATGTTAGGTCTAGTATAGCGAATGCGTGCATCCCAAGTATGACACAAAGAGGGACGGCCGCTGTCGGCGTCCGCCCCCTTGCCGCCAGCGTGTCCCGGCAACCACCATCTCTCACAGTCGTAACGATGGAGGCTTTTACTTCTTGCCCTTGGTGGGGGTGCGGGCACCGACACGACGACCACTGGAATGTCAGCTTGCAAGTCTGGATGGAAAGAAAAGGCGCGGGATGCAATGGTCTTGGGACAGCAGACATGTGGGACGGTCCGACGAGCTTGCGCTTCCGCAAGATACAGATATCCGTCGCCTCACACCGCTGTCGCCCCACATCGACATCCCACCCCTCCGCCTGCAACACGTACGTGGTCTTGGTGTGCTGACCGCGGACACGGAGGCCCCAGTGGTGACGGAGACCACGGTGCGAGCGGATCTTCTTGAGGCGCTCAAGGTCGTCACGGAGCTTCTGGTCGATCTGGTTCGAGAGGACGTGCGAGTCCTTGCCGTCAATCAGGTCACGCTGACGGTTAAGGAACCACGAAGGGATCTTGAACTGGGCGGGGTTCTGCATGATGGTGACGATGCGCTCAAGCTCGTCCGAGTTGAGCTCACCGGCGCGCTTGTTGAGGTCGACGTCGGCCTTCTTGCAGACAAGGGTGGCGTAACGGCGACCAACACCACGGACCTCGGTGAGGGCGATGGCGATCTTGCCGGTGCCCGCAACGTTGGTGTTGAGCAGACGCAGAATGTGCTGTGGGGCGGTCAGACGTGTGGTTCTTGCGCCGCTGCCAGCTGCTCCGCGAGCAGATTCTGTCTGGTTGCCGCAATCTCTGGGCGAGGACTCACCTGGAACTGCTGGTGGGCCTCAGGAGGAGCGAACGACATTTTTGGCCTGGTTGGGGGAGTGGACAAACGAGTGAGAGACGGAGAAATCGCGCAGCGGGAGAGAGGGGAAGATGGTCGTCGATCGAGGGAAACAGGGGAAGCCGGGTTCGTCCAGCGCCGGGTGAAAAAATCGACACACAAGAGACGAATGCGAGCACGCGAGAGAATGACCAGAATCGCGAGCAGACGTCGAGAAAACGCGGGCAAAGAGCAGAACCGTGAACAGCACGGGCACAAGAGGAAAATAGCGTCAGCACATTGTCATCTTTCCGCGCAGAAAAAGAGGTCGGTCCCTCCCAGCCCGGCAGCCCATCATGCCCCCGACCAGCCGACAGCGATTCTTCTTCCCTCGTGCGTCTTCCCCCACCCCTCGTTTCCCATTCTCCCTCCCTCCTCGCTGCTCGCTGTCGGCGTGCTCGTTCGGCGCGGGCTGGCGTGACGGTCTGGGCGCGGAGATGCCCTCGGCGGCGACTCACAGATGTGTCAGGGGGTCTTGACGGCTGAGAACAAACCAAGTCGAACTTGGACGAGACGAGCAGCGACTGGCAGACGCACCGCCGCGAGCAGCGCAGGCCAGGGACGCAGCATCCACAGCGCCAGCGGCAGGCGGCAGCGGCTCCAGCCAGGACGGCGGCCACCAAAAATTAGAGCAGCGGTGATTTGGGTCCGTGGGGGCGGCGTTTCGGGATTTGGGATCGTTGTGGCAGAGGCCCACGTGGCGTTACGTATGCAGCCAGCGCGTGCCGTTCATGCGTGCATCTATGTACAGACATGGAGCCCTGGTGCAAGGATGCAGCTCCGCAAGTGGGATCACCTGTGCCCCGCTGATGGCACAGACGCGGCCCCCTCGATCTTCTCCATGCAAGAGCGCCGGTCGCTGTGGGCTGTGGGCTGTGGGTTCCCGGCGGTGCGCTGTGCGCTGTGCGTTGTGGCCTACATCCACTCCCACGTCGGCGGCTGCCAGCTGCCGACAGGATAACAACAACGCTGCAAGGCGCATGCGCCCCCATTTGCCACCCAACAAACGTCGAAATCCCCAAAATGCCACATGTCGTAATGCCGCGTCTATCGCCGAATCCTGATCCCAAAAGCATGGAAAAAACTGCTTCCGCCCGTCCCAGCCTGCGCCAGCCGCCCCCTTGCCGAGGCCCACCGCCAGCCAGGCAGCGGCCCGCCTGGCTGGCCGCTGCCTGGCGGGCGGCACTCTGGCTGTGCGCCGCCCAGCCCCGTACGCTGGGCCTGGCGGCGCTCGCTCGCAGGCTTTGTCCCCTCGTGAACGTCGTCCTTCTGCTCTGCTGTCCATCAAGACCCACTAAAACTCGGCAAAAGTGAGTGGCGACAGCGACCGGCGACAGCGGCGGCGACCACGGCAACGACGCGGGCCACTCGGACAGGCGGGCAGAGGGCACACGAGCACAAGCACCGCGGCGGGAGGCTTGGGAACGGAGGGGGAAGGACATTTTTCGAGCGCGACGCCGGCGTCCTGACTGCTGGGGAGGCCAGACCAGTCGTGTCCCGGGTGGTGTGCTCGTCGGTCGGAATATGTGCTCGCCGTCCCCGTGATGCTCGCCGTCCCCGCGAATGTCGTCTCGTCGGGTCATGTCGTTTTTGGACCGGAAAGAACGCTGTGCTGACTTTTTTTCCAGTGGTCAACATTCCCAAGTGAGCATCCTCGGTCGCGCGAGAACACGAAAAAGCGCGAGCCACGAGTCATGGACGCGGCGTCTGCTGGACCGAACAAGCTGTCGTGCTTGCAGGAACGCTGGTCGCGGCGCGCGCCGGTCAAGTTGGCCACGGACCGCCGCAACCGCGACCGCGACCGACCAGCAGGCCACACCGCGCCCCCGATTCAAACAATCTGCCATGCAGAGCCGTCACTAACCCCACAGGACCCGCAGGACTTACTGCAAGTCGAAGACTTGCAAGAAGCACACCCCCCACAAGGTCACCCAGTACAAGAAGGGCAAGGACTCGCTCGCCGCCCAGGGAAAGCGCCGTTACGACCGTAAGCAGTCGGGTTACGGTGGTCAGACCAAGCCCGTCTTCCACAAGAAGGCCAAGACCACCAAGAAGGTCGTCCTCCGCCTCGAGTGCACCTCGTGCAAGTCCAAGTCGCAGATCGCCCTCAAGCGCTGCAAGCACTTCGAGCTCGGCGGTGACAAGAAGCAGGTGAGTCTCGGCGAAAACTGCTGCAGGATCGCCCCGTTGCCGAGCTAACATGACCCCAGCGTGGCGCAGCCATCTCTTTCTAAGCGGGCCGCTAGCGATACGGCGGTGCTCACTGTGCCGAGGCGCGTGCTCCGACCCAGAGTCCGAGCTGCCTGCGGCCGGCGTCCCGTTTTGGGTTTTGCTACAGCTTCCTTTGGAGCGATGACGGGATGTATTCATATCGCGGCCATGCCGCGCCCATGATTCTGGACTGTGCTATGCGTGTGTTTTGGATACTGGCGGCGGTGAACAGTGAGGCAGAGACGGGTGCACGGTGTCGAGGGAGGCAGAGCCACGGAACCGAGGCCGAGTCGGAGACATGGATCCGTTAAGGAGCGTTCCAGTGTGCCGCAGGCGCGAGCGGTCCTCCCAGCTCAGCAGCGTTCGCGTTCCTCGGCGTATGCGCCGGTTTCGCGTTCCTGTGCGTGCATGCTCTGGGCCCAGTGACATGTGCGCGAAGAACATGGAACGCATGGCCCCTTCGCTTGGTGGAAGGATAGTGCGAGCCGCCGTTGTGGGTCTCTTCTGGACCTTGCTGCCACACTTGACGACTCGTAGGGATGCCGCGAGCGTGTCGCTCGCGCAGACGCGAATAGGTGGTCCCTCTCTGCTCTCTCTCTCTCTCTCTCTCTCTCTCTCTCTCTCTCTACGACGCTCAGCCGCGCAACCCCACCCCGCGGCGGGCCTGACTGACGTCCCATCGCACTACGTGGGCATTCGCTCCGGCTCATTCCGCTGGGGGTGAGCTGCCAAGGCCCCTTGTGCTTCTCGTCCACCGGGTGTACCCCTCGACAGGCGACCGCCTGCACTCGACCCTACTCCCCCCTCTATTGCTGTATAGTCCTATGCTACAGTCGCGTCTAAGTCTGCGCCGCAATCTTGTCGAGCACCTCCTCGACCGCGCGCGCCACAACTCCCCCATCCACATCAACCTCGCCCTGCGTGTCAGTTCGGCCCCACCTCATCCCCTCGCGCGCCTGCCCCGCTCCACCGGAGGACTCACCGCGTCAAACTGCGGTCCGCGCTTACGCCCGAACGCGCGCCAGTCCTCCTCGCTCAACACCCGGTCGTGCTGCACCGCCACGTGGTCGAGGTTGAGCATGTCCGCAAACGCCTGCCAGTCGCGAACGAACCCGTCCTTCTCGAACAGCTCGATCACGGCGGCCCCGCGCCCCGCGGGTATCCACTCGGCCTCCATCAGCTCGGAGCCGCTGAAGCCGACGAGGACGGACGCGCGGGAGAGCAGCGCAATGCGCTGCTGCCGCGTCAGGCCCCCAAAGTACGCAACGTGCACCTCGGCTTTGGCGGTCAGCCCGCGGAGCGCGGTTACGAGCGCCTCGTGTGATGCCTTTGACAGCGTGGGCTTTTCCCGCTGGGCGTGTAAACAAAACGTTCTTTTCTGTCTCGCAATGCAATGCCCACGTACCCTCTCGGCGTAGACCACAACGGGGAGGGCATACTTGCCGACATGCGGCATGGGGTCCTCGCTGATTGACGCGAGCACGTTCTCGCGGTACGGGTCCCAGAAGTGCGTCGGCGCATCGAGCGCAGGCACGTTCATGTTCATCTAGGGGGTCAGCGAGGGTCAGCATGCGCGTAAGAGGCCCACCTTGCCCCACTGTGCGGTCTGGCCGCCGCCGCGGTGTGCAGCCGCTACAGGCGTCAGCAACTGAAGCGTCCGTGTCTTACTCACCGCGGTCGACAATCACCACCTTGTCAAACAAGTACGGCACATCACTGCTGGCACGGTCGGTCCACTGTGTCAGGTCCTCGACCGCTGCGCCGGGCACGGCGTGCTGCAGCAACCACACATCTGCGGGTCAGCGCGCACATTGCGAGCTACCCACTGCCGCCGCGCTCGTCGCGCCACGAGTCGCCCGGAGGGCAGCGAGGGAGCATGATCCGCGAGGGTAGAAGGTCCCGCGGGTCGTCGTATTCCTTCAGCTCGGACGCCGCGGACGCGACGACGTGCGCGGCGGGGACGAACAGCTCTGGTGTGAAGTGGCTATGTGTCAGACGCGGTCGCTGGGTACACATTTCGGCTCACTCAAAGAAGGCTGCACGGAGCCCGGGAGTCAGCATCTGGCCAAGCTAGCCTGACTCGGGTGGCTGCACGTACGCATGAACCCCTCCTTCCCTGGCGGGTCGTTAAAGATGTACTGCAGGCGTCAACGGCGTTCCTACGGGGCAGGCGTCGCGTCCATGCAAATGCACACGCACCGTAACACCCGGTAGCCGCACCGCGCGCTTGCCAAGATGCGTGAGCGCCAGCGTGGGGCTGTGGATCGGTACCGCCCAGCGGTCGGGACCTGCAGCGGGCGCCCCGCCCCCCTGCGCAGGCTTGGGCCCGCTCATGACTGCGCTGGCGGCTGGGAGGGCGTCGGCGGCTGTCGCGTTGCCCACGACGGGGACGAGCACGCCGCCGTAGAGATACAGATTGGAGAAGACGCTGTAGCCCGAGATGCCTGGTGCAAGGTGTCAGCTGCCGTTACGCTGAGGCCAGCCGCGGTCCACGATCCCCAGACGCACCTCCGTCGAAACGTGTATACGGCATGTCCTCGTCGAGGCGGACGAGCAGCTCCTGCTGCCTGCCGTCGACGGCGCCAGCACCGCGCTGGGGCCCGCCGCCAAGTACGAGCTGTGCCTGCTGATACAGAGCGCCCGGATCATCCTTGAGGGTATGGGCATAGTGCGACCAGTCGTGCGGGCCTGTCCCGACGACAATGCCAATGATGAGCAGCAGGGCCGCGACGAGGACGGTGCGGAAGGTCGCGCGCGGCATGCTGGTCATTGCTCGCCGGAGGTGGAAGCGGCGCGAGCGAGGCTGTGGCAGAGGCAGGAGGCGAGGAGACAATGGGGGTGGAGCAGAGGAGGGGGGAGCGACGGAAATGAGGCTAGCCCCCAACCTTAGGGTGTCGACTTGCTAGAATGGTGAGAACGGGAGGCAAGCTAAGAGGCTCGGTTGTCAACGACTCGGAACAAGCTCGGGAAAATCGTCAGCGGTGTGAGCAAAACAACGGGATCGCGATATCCAGGGAGCGCAGCTGATGGTCAGTCCGAGGATGGCAGGTCAGAGCAGATGCAACAACTCAACAACTGCAGCGTGCATCTCGTATCCCGGAGTGGGCGAGATGGGGGCGCGTGCAGATCCTCGCAGCCCCCCGCACATGCCCGATCATGCAGATAGCCGCAAGTGTCTTGGTCCACAGGGCATCCACTTGCGCGGAACAGAGACGACCAGGCGGAAAAGACAGTGCTGCCCAGCAGCGACATGGCGTGTTGCATCCTATGGTGTCGGAGACGACAGTGGAGCCTCGGAATCGTATCAAATCCCTGGTACAGGGCTGCATGCCCAGCATGCGCTTCGGCCGGGAGGATGGAGGACTGGTTTGGTGGAGGTGCAGTCCGAGTCTTGCCCTCGAAGCGAAGACTGCCGCACCTGGCGTAGCAGAAGACGTGGTCGCCAGCGGAACGGTACAACGCCGAGCGACACCCTCCTCCAATCGCCTAGTCGCTCTCGTCGCTGTCCTCGTCGCCTAGAAAGGCCATGACGTCCGCCGTCGCTGACCCCTTGGAGTCTTCGTCCTCCTCCCCTTCGTCGTCGCCCGACGCCGGGTCCTCAGTGTACTTGGGACGCCCGGCGGCAGCGCGACGCGTGCGCCCCGTGTCGGATGAGACTCCGCGGGCGGCCTCAAACTGCTTCACCTCGTCTGGGGCTTGTTAGGAACGACTCGCACAACCACGGGACGCACCAAGCTCGGCGGCGAGTTCACGCCTCTGTTTGAGCGCCTTGGCCTTTCCGAGTGTCGGCGTGCCCTTCATGCCGAGCGACTGCAGGAGTGACAGGAGATGCGATACCTGGGATCGGGGCTGGGGGTCAGCGAGGAGAGGAACGTCGTGTGGACGAGTTCCACACACCGTGGGGTAGTCTGTAAACTCCTTTGTCCTGCCTGTTAGCGCGCACCCGTGACCCACACGCACCATTGCTTGCGCACGCCGCAAGCAACCACAATCTTCTTCAGCTCCGCGACGCGCGCCTCGTCACTCGACGGCTGCCGTCAATGTTCATCCAAAGTACAGGCCACGGGGTGCAGACATACTTGTGCGGTCGCATCCTTGGCCTTCTTCCCCTTTGCCGATCCCGCCGTGGCCTTCTTGCCACCGCTCTCGCGACGCTTTGCTGGTGGCTCGTCGTAAACGCTCGACAATGGGGAGGACGCTCCAGAATTTGGCGCCTGGGGATTAGATGTGCGGAGAGAGGGGACCCACTTCGCTTTCGTCGCGCTCCTTGCGCTTGACAGATCGCTTCGGCCCGGCGCCTTCGTCGTCGGAATTCGGTACCTCCTCCTCCGAAACGACGCGTTTGTTGGGCTCAGCGGCCGCAGAGGCACGACTCTTCTTGGCTGCTGGTGCACGCTTGTCTGCCTCCTTCCTTGTGGGCTTCTCGTCTTCACTCGCGACGTTGCCGTCCTCAGCCTCAGAGTCAACGCTGGGGCCGGGGTCCTGGCCGTCATCGTGGTAGTCACCCTCGTCGTCGCCGCTCTCATCGCCGCTATCAGTGATACCGTCATCGCTGTCATCATCATCATCTGGGTCCGGCTTGGCTGCCTTCTTTTTGGGATTACTGGCTTTCGCGCGGGGCACAGGGCTCTTCGCCTTGGGCGAAGCTTGCGGTGCGGCCGTCTTCACCTTGGGAGCTCTGCGTTTCGGCCTGACCGCTTCCTCCTCGGCATCATCTTCGTCGTCGTCTTGCAGCGCAGCCTAAAGTAAGCACCATCGCCGTCTCTCCTACCCACAATGGCATCCTTGACCGCCTGCTTGACCGCCTTCTTCTCCTCGTTGCCGTCCAGCGCGCCCTCCTCGAGACCCAGGCTTTCACACACGGCGCGGCGCGCGGCGGCCATGGTGAACTCGCCCCGGTCGAGGGCGCCGCTCTTGTTAGCCTGCCCGACTACCTTCCTGGCGTGTGCTGGGATCTTATCCACGGCGAGCATTGCGTGTGAAACAGAGGGCGATGGCGAGATGAGAGACGGCCGCAAGATGCAACAGTGGAACCAAACAAACGGACCCAGCCCCCGTCATTCGCGGATATAGGCGTCTAGCCCAACGGCAAATTAGGCGTGCTGAATGGTTTTTACATGTTCCACCCATCCCGCTAGGCATGCGCAACAGATATCTTGAGTCGGAGCTGGCCATGCATCGTCAGAAAGTCGACGGCGCTGTCGACCACGACCTCCTGTACATCTAGTAATCGTAATACTACCCCACAAAACACATCTCCCGCCATGTCTCTCCCCACCGCCGAGGAGGCACAATCGCTCATCCTCAAGGCCATCGCGGCCTCGGCCGACGGAACGCTCGCTGACTCGCGCGAGCTCACGTTCAATGGCCAGGACCTCAAGTCGGACAAGGCGCAGGCCGTCGTCAAGGCCGCGCTCGACTCGCTTCTGAGCAAGGCGGTACGTGTCCGGGAGGCAGCTGGGGGGATGGTACGATGTCGGCTGGGCGGCCAGCGTGTGGGAGGCCGGTCTGCTACCAGCTGTACACCTCGACCCGCCAGGACGGCCGCTGACAGCTCCGCAGATGATCGAGTACACTCAGATCCAGAACACTGTGTATGGCCTCACTGAGGAGGGCAGCCAGATTGCGGCTGAGGGATCGCACGAGGTCTGCTTGTGGAATGCTCTCCCTGCCAAGGGTGCCGGCACACCACTGACCATCCCCGATCTCCAGGTAAGTTAGCAACGCCTCGCGCGTGCGACGCTGCCGTGAGTCTAATCCCCTCTGCAGAAGCTCCTCGGTAAAGACGCGTGCAAGGTCGGCCAGCAGCGTGCGTTCAAAAACAAGTGGATCAGCAAGGAGGGAGCCGGCTTTGTTCGTGCGGTGGACAGCGTGGTGGACGAAACTGCCGAGCAGTTGAGGACAATCCAGAGCACGGGCACCCACCCCAACGGCGACGCTGTCCTCAACGAGCTCAAGAAGCGCAAGCTCGTCGCTCCGCGCAAGCTCCTCCACTACTCGGCCGCCAAGGGTCCCCAGTTCGCCACCGAGGTCAAGGCCCTCGAGACCGACCTGACCGCCGAGATGCTTGCGTCGGGTGCGTGGAAGGACGCGGCGTTCAAGCAGTACAACTTTGCTGCTGCCGGCCAGCCGACCGAGGGCGGCGCATTGCATCCCCTCCTCAAGGTCCGCGAGGAGTTCCGCCAGATCTTCTTCGACATGGGGTGCGTTACGATCTGCGGAGCCGCATGTGACTAACTCTTGCAGCTTCACCGAAATGCCGACGAACAACTTTGTCGAGTCGGCTTTCTGGAACTTTGACGCCATGTTCGTACCCCAGCAGCACGTGGCGCGTGAACTGCAGGACACCTTCTACGTCAAGGACCCGGCCAAGGCCGACATTCGCGACGAGGAGTACTACAAGCGCGTGGCCAAGACTCACGAGTCGGGCGGCTACGGCTCGATCGGATACCGCGCCCCCTTCTCGCGCGCCGAGACCGAGAAGCTCCTGCTCCGCACCCACACGACCGCCGTCTCCACCGAGATGCTCTACAAAATTGCCAACCAGCCCGGCGGCTTCAAGCCGGCAAAGCTCTTCTCCATCGACCGTGTGTTCCGTAATGAGGCGACCGACGCCACCCACCTGGCCGAGTTCCACCAGGTCGAGGGTGTCGTCGCAGACTACGACATTACTCTTGGCCATCTGATCGGTGAGTTGCGCGTGCAGCAGACGGAACCACCGCTGTCTTGGAAACGACTAATCTTCCAGGCTTCATGCAGCAGTTCTTCGCCAAGACCGGCAACCACAAGCTCCGCTTCAAGCCGGCGTTCAACCCGTACACAGAGCCCTCGATGGAGGTCTTCTCGTGGCACGAGGGTCTCGGCAAGTGGATTGAGATTGCCAACGTGAGTTAGGACAAACCTGCCGGCTGGTGTCGCGGGGAACAGGTGCTAATCCTCCAGTCTGGTGTCTTCCGCCCGGAGATGCTCGAACCCATGGGCCTGCCGAAAGGTGTCCGCGTCCTCGGCTGGGGCATGTCGCTCGAGCGCCCGACCATGATCAAGTACAAGATCCAGGACATTCGCACGCTCGTCGGCCACAAGACGGATCTCGCTGGTGTCAAGAGCGCCGCAGCGGTCCGGCTCGAGAAGGGCGACTAGGTGCCTGCGTAGGGAGAATTGGGAGGGAGAGGGTCCGCAGAGGTGGGGAGCGGTGCAGTGAGTGGGTTGTGCGCCACTGGTGAACGCGGCCATCGTATGGGGTGGCCATCATGTAGAGACTCGTAGAGGACATGGACATGTCTTGCATTCTAGCGGCTAGAGACAGACTCCCACATCAACCTATGCCCCTCCCACCTAGAGCCCAAACAGCCCCCATCTAGTGCTGTTAGTCGTCCGACCACCGGGTGGTACGCGGCCCAGCGAGCACACAGACATTGTCGTACCATTTCCCCTGCGGCACATGGTGGTCGAAGCAGCACCGGAAAGAACACAAGGGCCAGATCCCCCGGCGTGGCGGCGCGTCGGCAGCCGCAGCGGCACGAGGTCCCAGTGGTCGCCGTACGGGTTGGTGAACGCGTCGTCGTTGGGGTCCTGCTCCCAGTCGCACGCGTCCCAGTCGTACGCATCCAGGTCGACGCCGCAGCATGGGTCGTCGGGGTCCAGCGCGTCGTAGTCGAACGCGAGGGACCTGATGTCGCGCCTGGGCTTGGGTGTGTCGGCGAGCACGGGTGATGGCGCAGGAGGCAGGACGCCGTAGACGACCTCGGCGTGGGACGGGGCCGCGGAGCGCGCAGCGGCCTGAGCAAACGTGCGGCCCGGCGTCGCGAGCGCAAAGCGGCCGGGGCGGGCCTCGGTCTCCAGCTCTGGGCCGGCTGTGGAGGACGGGAGGGAGAGGGGGAGCCGCGGCGGGGGGCTGGGGAACGGCCAGTGGCTGGCGGGGGAGGGCGCCCGGGAGGACGCGGCGGAGCTGGCGGTAACGACCAGCTCCCAGTCGGGCTCGAGCTCGGCCTCGGAATCGGTCTCTGTCCCGGCGTCAAGGGACACGATGGCCCAGTCGCCGCCGTATCCGTCTCCGACGCGACCGCCGGAACGCGCCTCCGTCGGGGGGGGCTGCAGTGGGGATGCGGCGGACGCGGCCACACGGGAGCGCCACGGAGCAAACCCCGGCATCGTGCACTGCGTACCACAGGGAGTGGGTACGAGCAGCGGCAGTGCTGCTGAGGGGCCTGGACAGAGACGAGGGGTTGTTGTTTATATCGCGGTGGCGGGAAGCGCCTGTGGACGCGCTGTGCGAGTCGTGTCGGAGCCGAGGGCGCGAGTCGACGAGATACTGCCAGCTGAAGAGGCGGTGATGCCGTGCTCTGTGCGCTGTGTCGTGGGCAAGAGCCCGGCGGCGTCGCGGACGACGATGATGATGGGCTTCCGATGATGGGCTTCCGATGCTGGTCTGCATGCACGGGGGAGCTGCTTCTCGTTCTACAAGATACAGAAACGATACAACGGACGCGGCGCAGGTTGCCTCTGCTGGCATCGACGGTCGGACAGGACAGCCGCGCCGCGGCTGGGCACAAGTCACCTCATCACCGGCGCTGCGCCATCCTTGGCCCCACATTGAGCGTCAGCGCATTGTCGTACCAGTTGCCGCGCTGGATACGCATCGGGTAGCGGTAGATCTTGAGAACCCGCGCGCGGCGCGTCGGCAGCCGCACGTCGTACGCGTCCCACCCTTCGCCGCGGGGTTCGGTGTACGCGACGACGTCGGGGCTGAGGGCACGGCCGGGGTCAGAGGGGGCGGCCTGCCTATCTTCGCGGCCCCGGAGTGCGCGCGCGAGAATGCGGTCGGCTTCCAGGTCGGACGCGCCGCCCGCGAGCGCGAGCGCGAGGGCAAAGTCGCCCTCGCCGTCGCCCTCGCCCTCGCTGTCGCGCTCGACGCCGTCATCGTAGTCGTAGAGCTCGGCGGCCGCATCCGCAGGGATATACACGACCTCCCCCGGGGAGGGTGGGGCGGCAGCTGCGGCTGCTTGAGCAAATGTCCGCCGCGGCGCGGCGGGTGCGGGGGTCAGCGGGGGTGGTGCTGCCGAGGTGGTGGCCCAGACGGGGGGATTCTGAGCGCGGACACGGCCTGGCGGTGGGGGACCCTGCTGGGTGTCGGCTGGGACGGCCACGAGCTTGCCGCCCTCGAGCGAGACGACGGTCCACTCGTCGTCGTCGTCGTCGTCTGCGGACGCAGCGCTCTGGTCGGGGGCTGCGCTTGGGGTTGTGGCGGGACGGTTGAACCACGGGATGAACAAAGGCATCGTGAGAATGATACTGGGATAGTCGGCTGCGAAGGGCTCGCCTGTGGCAGTGGGCTCGGCGCGTTGCAACGCCGGCGGTCGAGGGCTGGGGCCCACTTATACCTCCTCGTCCTCGCTGCCCATTGCTCTCCACCTGTGGACTGGGTGGCCACGGAAGAGGCAGACCATCAGGCGCGTGTCCCGATGATGTCGATGACGTCCCGAGTCACAACGGCTCCGACCGAGTCGAGCTATGACACAACCGCCTCGGCACTGCGATGGGTACGCGCAGGTGGCCACCGAGCGCTGACCAGCAGGCTTGCCTTGGCGGCACGACTCGAGCGGGCCAGAGGCGGTGCGCCAGCGGTCGACTCGAACGGCACGATGGTCGTCGGAAGAGTAAGGCAGTCAGTCGGTCTTCATTCATAGCTAGCATTCTACAGGTTCTACTTGGTGCCCTCCAGCTGTCATTCATTACTAGGCCCTGTTGGCCATGCCGTACAGCTCGTGGAGGACATCCAGGATCGTGCTCGCCGACCACGCCTGCGTGTTGCACGAGTCGGCGCAGTACGCGCCATTGTCGTTGCACAGCTCGGGCAGGCCGCGCCACGGGTCGCTGGCAATGTGCTCGCGCAGGCGGAGCAGCACCTGCGAGACGTGGTGGGCCGTCGTCTGCGCGTCGGCGTCGTCGCTGAAGCGCAGCCACGCCGAGAGGAACCAGCCGAGCGGGAAGCCCCACTCGGGGCCCTGGTGGTAGTTCCAGCCCTTAGCAACCGCCTGGTCCGTGCTGTCGTTGCTGTTGTCGTAGTTGGGCCGGTACGCCCAGTCCGAGGGGTCGAGCGTCTTCATTCCAAGGGGGCCGCGCAGGACGCCGTCAGCGAGGCGGAGCGCCGCCGCCGCGCGCGCCGGCGTGAACAGCTCGGGCGCGACCACCATCGGCAGCGTAAAGTTGCAGCGCAGCTGGTAGTCGGCGAACTCGCGCTCCGCGGGCGTGCCATACACGTCCTTGTACATGCCGCGACGATTGACGAGGGCCGTGTTGACTGCAAACTGCGCATCTTCGGTCGCGTCCACGGGCACCCAGTAGTGCTTCTCAAACGAGGCCTGGATGAGACCCGCCCACTCCTTGTACGTCACAAGACGCTTCTTGCCATTGACTAGACGTGTCAGCTGTCCGCTCCGTCAGAGCTCACTCACTTGTGGCGTCCACGCCCTTGAAGGGGAAGTGGCCTGCCGCGCTGAGCGCGTCGAGCCAAGTGAGCGTCGACTTGAGCAGACCCGTAATCTCAATCGGCGCACCGTCGCGCGGCGTCGCCGGCAGGCCCTTGTTGCCCGCCTTCGCCGACGAGCCCATCTTGTCCATCCATGTGCCGCAGTTGTAGCGGTTGCCGCCGTGGATAAAGCCTGTGCTCCAGTCGGTCCAGATCTTCTGGTTGAAGCCCTCGTCCCGCATGTCCATGTCGAGGTTGGGGCCCGCCTGATGTCAGCCACGCTCTCACAGTAGTCGCCGACGCACATTGTACTCGCGGAACTCAATGCCAGTCGCGTGCCGCTGCACAATCTCCTGGATGATCTCGGCCACAGTCGAGCTGTACGCAAACGCCCGCGCGTCATCCCACGGCACCCAAGTGTCGTCGGCAGGGAAGCGGCGCTTGACCGAGTCCTTGAGGATGGCAAGTCCGTCGGGCGCCATCTTGGTGTAGTCCTGGATGTTCTGGATCATCCACCACGGCGAGTCGCGCGAGTTGTAGCGCGGTGTGCGCCCCGAGTCCAGCAGGTTCGGGATGAGGCCGTGCTTGAGCGTCGACGAGAACGCGAGGATATGCTCGCGGGCAGCGGAAAAGTTGCCGGTCGTGAGGAAGAGGCCGCGCAGCGAGATGAAGACGTCGCGGCCCCAGCAGCGCGCCCAGCCGGCGGTGAAGTGCGGGAGGCCCGCGGCAAGCGACGGGACCGTCTTGTCGGGCACAATCGACGCGCTCTTGACCAGGCCGTACATCTGCACTGCACACAGCGCGAGATCATGAGTAAACTCGGTGCCCGAGAGGATAGAGTCGGACATTTGCTCGATCACCGAACGCCGCGCGGCCTTGTACGCCTCGTAAACGACTAGCGAGAAATACTTTGGACGCATAAACGACGGGACAGTCGCCTTGATAATGTCAAAGCGCTCTTTGAACCACGCGGCAGGCGTGGCAAGGCGCGGCAGCGTAGTAGCCTGCTCGGCGAGGCGGTCGTGCACATAGTCCATCGCCCATGTACCCTGGCGCAGGTGCTCGCAGAGCGGGTGGCCGAGGTCGTTGCTTGCCATGATGCCGCGCAGGGGAGCCATCCAGCCCTCGAGGCCGCAGTACACGAGCTTGCCGTAGTTGGGAACCTCGTATACGCCATCCCCGCCCGTCGCGTCGCGCTCCTCACCGTCCGCCCGGTGCAGCACGACGTTCAGGTCGACAAGGTCAAGCTCGGCCATGACTACGTCGGCGTCCTTGCGGCAGAACGCCTCAAGGTCGGTAGACATCTCGTCCATCTTGGTCTCAAACACCAGGATGCTGCCGGGATTGAACTTTTGCGGCACTGAAATCTCTGTGAAGTCGCCGTTCTCGTCGGCACCGAGTCGCATAGACACAGCGTCCTCACCAATCTCCTCCAGTGTCGAAGGGATACCGTGATGCACCTTGGGGTCATCCTTCCACTCGTCTTGTCGCGTGGTGATCGAGGCGCCAAAGACGAACCTCGCCTTGGTGCGGGAAAGCTTGAAGGGATTGACTGCGGTCAGCTCTGGGAACAACAACAGCCACTCACGATTACCCCTGCCTGAGAATCCTTTGAACGCGGTGTGAGCAATGAGAAGGTAGCCCTTGTGGGTGCGGGGGTGGACACGGTGGATCACAATATACTGGTCCTCCTCGTGAACATGGCCCTCGACGTAGCCCTCAATCATCATCTCGGCGTGGAGATGGTTGAGCACACGCTTGACGCGCCCGATGCCGTCCTTGTCCGAGGCGTCGGTGACGTTGTACATGCGCGTGTCTGTGACGAGGTTGAGCAGCTTGGGGTACAGGTCGTCAAAGCCCTTGTTCGACCCGACTGCCGCCCGCGTAAACGTCACCAGAGCGCCCGTCGACAGCGCGTCCTCTGCGGTGCGCTTGTCTGCGGGCGACTCGTTGTCGTGCGTGACATCGTACATGACGGCGTGAGGCACCGAGCCTTGCAGGGGAGTGATGATACACGGGCGCGGAGCGGCGTGCCCGTACAGACAAGGGAGCTCGCCCGGCGACGAGAGACACTCAGCGTCCATCGACCCGATCGGCTTGCCGACGCCGAAGCGGTACAGGATGCGCGAAAAGTCCTTGTTGTCGTTGCCGTTGTACGCCTCGCGGATGAGCGAGTTGAGGCCCAGCTCGCGCACAAACTTGAGGTCCATCTCCTCGCTGCCCGTGAACAGTTCGGCCATGACGTAGAGGTTCGGGTTGATGCGGCGCCCGGCGTCAATCATGTGCTTGCCGACGTGCAGGGGGGTCGAGTGGCAGTTGTCGAGACGGAAACCGTCAAAGACGCCGGCAAGCATCTCGCAGTAGTCGGTCATGTGCCACCAGAGCAGAGGGTTATCCTCGGGGCCTTTGCCGTAGCGCAGCTTGACGCAGTCACCCCATACGATGACCTCGCGGCGGATGTACGCCTTGGAGGGGTACTCTGCAAAGTTCTTGAGCGGGTCCGCGCCCCACATCCAGCCGTTGTTGGCGACGGTGAGCGACGAGGGCGGGTGCGTCAACTTGCTGGGACGGTAGTTGGGGTTGTTGGCCAGGCGCGTAAAGTACGGCTCAACCAGGGGGTTCTCGGTGTTGATCTCGCCCACCTTTGGACCACCCTCCTCGAGGCGGGTGTATCTGAGGCGGCCGATGATGCCGTCCTTGGCCGCTGCGAGATCCTCGTTGCATTCCTTGTAGAGGTCGACGTTGAGCACGTCGAGGACCTTGCCCCAGAGCTCGACCTGGGCGCTAGCGGCCTGGCCAGGCAATGCCGTCTGTACAAACCCGGCGGCGGCGGCGGCGGGCACCTTGGTGCAGTATGGCGCCGAGTATGCGCGGAAGTCTTCGATGAAGCCCGGGGTCTCCTTGGCGATGCTAGCCAGCTCCTCTGGCGTCTTTCCGGTGAGGGCGGCGCCCTTCCATGCGGCAGCCTTGCGAGACGCAAGGGCAGTCTCGACCTCCTTGACCGACGTGGGGACGTCGAACACATAGTACTGCCAGAGGTTGGCCTTGTTGATGGCATCCTGCACGGCGCCGCCGATGCGCCCCAGGTCGTCCTCGTTGTTGATGCGCGTGGGGAGGCCGCGAGAGGTCAGCTCGTCCGTCAGCGCCAACATTGCATCCTCCAGTGCAACGGCTGGCGCGAGATGGGGCGTATTGTATGGCGAGTATCCTATGCGTCAGACATGCGCTCCCGTGGATCCAACCTCACCAGCTTCGGGGTGTTCCAGCAGCCAGGGCGAGTCGAACGCGGTGTGGTTGAGAACGACGTCGGTGATGGCGCCGAGGCCGTACTGCTGCTTGGCCTTGAGGATCGTAGCCGTCATCTCCTTGAGGCCCCCGTCCTTTGCATCCGGCTTGGTGAGAAGGGTGGGGTCGAACGAGAGCTGGTCGTAAATGGAGTATGGTGAGCCGGAGCTGCCACGCGGGTGCAGCGGCGTATAATGGATCATGTTGTAGCCGCGCCGGCTCGCCTCGGCCAGATGCTTGTCCCACTTTGACACCTTGCCCTGCCACTTGGCGATGATAGAGAGGATGTTCAGGGCGTCGAGGGGGAGCACCTGCGTCCGCTGCGTTACTGCGGCCGACGCCGTGTCGTGCAGCACGTTGGCGCCCGTCTCGACGTCAAACGGCGTGCGCTCGGGGACGGTCATGATGGGGTCGACGTTGAAGTATCCCTTGCGGCCCGTCACGCGCTTGCCGTTCTCGTCGTCGTGCTCGATAAAGTAGCAGAACGCGCCGGGCGCCGAGATGGCGAGGTCGACCTGGATCGGTCTTCAGAGTCAGCCGTTGCGCGCGCGCCAAGTGGATGAAATGGCCTCACTTGCTCATGTCAGACGGCAGCTTGCGCTCCTTCCACTCGCCGCGCTTGAACACGCCGCCCTCGATGGGAAAGTCGGACTTGAGGACACCGTTGCGCGTGCAGCTCGAGCCCGAGTGGATCGCGAACCGCAGCACATACGGCTTGACCGGCGCGGGCAGGCGGATATACTGCCGCCGGTGTCAGCTCGGCGCGCGGAGACAGCAACATGCAACGCACCGACTTGGCGGCACTGGGCCCGCCGTCGTCCTCGAGCCACAGCTCCCACACCTGGACCGGCTCTCCGTCGCCGTCGCCAGAGAAAAAGGCGATCGCCTCGTCCTGCGGCGTCTTGGGCGTCTTGGGGCCGGTGACCGACGGCGTGGTGGGCATCACGATCGGCGCGGGGCGCTTCGCCGAGGCGACCATGATTCGAGAGTTGCTGGGGGGGTGAAGGTGTATGGGTGAAGAGAGAGGATGCAAGTTGAGATGACCAAGGCAGTCGCTCGGCGTGTCGGACTGGCGGTGCCGGCGGTAGAAGACGCATGGCTCCCCGAGTCGGGCCCTAAAAACCGTGACGTCATCTCCACGCGTCGATCCCTCGCGCGTCCCTGTTAGCGACCGAAGCCGAGGAGTCGATTACCCCACGCAGTATAGAGACGTCCGGGGTGGTTGGTCATCCTCGGGACAGCCGGTGCGGGTTCTGGGCAGAGGCTGCCGCGATCGACAGCTGGTCGCTTCCGCGGTCGCAGTCAAGGCCTGCGGGTCGCCAGGGCAGCCGTCTCCTGTGCTGCGGGCAGCAGGGGTTTCTGGTCGGCTCTTCGTCGCAACTGTTGGCAGGGGGGAGGAGGTCGGCGAGCGACGCGCGCTGCGATGTCCGCGGGGCCCAGTGTCCGGGTTGCTCGCATGCGCGGGAGGGACCTGTCGGGAATAACACGCGTACTTCAGTGGTAGTTTATCAGGGAATAGTATACTTAATCTGTTGGGATTGTCGACGTCTGATCTGACTAGATCTGGTGAAGGCGTGCCAGTGTAGGTGCGGCGAGACTCGACAGAGGAGCGCGGTGCCACTAATACTGGTGCGGAGCAGCGGGAGCGCAGCGGAGCTCGACGGGGGAGCTGCGTGCTACGGCTGATGAAGCTGGACTATGCACGCGGCCTTTAGACGTGAGTGGTGAATGCATAAAGCTAGAGAAGGGGGAAGGGAGCTCTATGGAAGAGCTCTTGATACGTGGAGTGCCACGAGGTGTGCATTTCAGAGCACGGTCCTCTAGACGACGTCCCGGTTACCTGACAATAGCCACGCGGTGGTCCGGTCCTTAGGCTTGATCGCGGTCCCCAATGGTCGTGGTTTCCAACACTCCCCTCAATGACGAGTAGCGTTGGCGCCGTCGACGGTGGTCGGAGTTGCCTTTGCTGAAACAAGACGGAGCCGGGTTGCCGCGGTCGCGTGAGCAGGGCCGGGCAACGCCTTGGTAAGCACGTCTGCGAGCTGCTCCTTGGTACGGACGTGCTCGAGAGTGATGTTCTTCAGCTCAACTTGTTCGCGAGCCAGGTGGTGACGGACGTCAATGTGCTTGGTGAGCGGGAAGCTCACAGGTTTTCGCCAATACGAATGGCAGATTCGTTGTCGATATGGATGGCCGTCGCGGAGGAGACTAGGTCATTCATGTACAGCTGGCCGAGTAGTTGGCGGAGCCAGAGTGCCTCGCGAACTGCTTCAGATACGGCGACGTACTCTGCTGCGGTAGTGGAGCTGGCGATGCCCCCTTGGCGGCGTGAGGCCCATGAGACTGGGCTACCGTGAATGAGGGCCACATAACCAGTAGTTGAGCGGCGAGTAGCAGGATCACCTGCAAAGTCCGCGTCGCAGTAGACCTGTAGGGGCAACTTGTTGTGGCCGCCGAGGACGAGGCCGAAGTCGCGGGTGCGGTGCGCGTAGCTGAGGACGCGCATGCCGAGGGCTAAGGCTTTGACAGTTGGAGCGTGCGAGACGCCGCCGAGGCGAGATGCAGCGTACGCTAGGTCGATGCGCACGGTCATGCTGAGCCAGAGGATTGCGCCCACTAGACCTCGGTACAGGCGGTGGTCAGTAGGGCGTAAGGCTTCCTCAGGTTTGGCAGGGAGCGGGTGTTGCTCCCCTGATGCCGGCAAGGGTGCGCTCTTGCCGGTGGCGACGGTGGTCGCGTTGAAGCGGCGCACAATGTCGTCGATGTAGGTCGCTGACGAGAGCGTAATGGTACGGTCCGAGCAGTTGCGCCCGATCTTCAGCGAGAGCATGTGCTTCGGCTCCCCTAGATCGGTGATAACCCACTTGTTGCGTAAGGCTGCGACAATGTTGTCGGCTTCGGCCTTGGATGGAGTGACGACTAGCATGTCGTCCACGTAAGCGAGGATGAGTGTCGCGGGTTGTCCATCCTTGCCAGGGCGAACGTGAAGTCCCCACTCGCTGGTGCAGCGTTCGAAACCAAGTTCCTTGAGTGCGCGCTCCAGCTCGAGCCACCACGCGCGTCCTGACTGTTTGAGGCCGTAGATGGCCTTGTGCAGGCGAAGCGTGTTCGTGCCGGGCGTGTCTAGCTCGACACCCTCGGGGGGTGACAAGTAGATCTCCTCATCGAGTGGACCGTTTAGGTAGGCACCCTCCACATCGAGTTGGCGGAGTTCGAGGTCGTTCGCGGCAGCGTGCGCGAGAACGATGCGCAGGCTGGCGAGTCGAGAGACTGGTGCGAAGGTCTCTTCGAAGTCGATGCCTGGGATTTGAGAAAATCCGCGGGCAACGAGCCGGGCCTTATAGCGAGCGATGGCGCCGTTGGCATCGCGTTTGGTCTTGAAAACCCACTTAGCAGTGATATCCTTGCGTCCTGCTGGCAGGCGTGTCTCGGACCAGGTCCCTTTGGCGACGAGGGTGGCAAGCTCGGCCTGCATAGCCTCGATCCAGCGCGCACGGTTGGGACCGTTCAGAGCGTCTCGGAGGGAGAGAGAGTCGCTGAGTGCAATGCCTTGCGCTTCGTTCGATGCAAGGTGCCCGTAGCTATTGGAGGTATCGGACAGTTCTGCCCGGAGGGAGGCATAGGCAGCTCCGGTGTCTGTGTCGTAGTCGGCTTCCGTGTCGGTAACAGGCAGTGTTCCAACGATAGGTGGGAGGCCGATGTCGTCTGGATCTATCTCAGTGTCGGCGACAGGCAGCGTTCCGACAGTCGGTGGGAGGCCGATGTCGTCAGGATCTACTTCTGTCTCGTCCGACGACTCGGCGTCGTCGAACTGTCTGAGCTCCTCTACGAAGGTGTCGTCTTCGTAATGTGGGATCTCATGGCCGGGGCCATGGGGTGTGTGCACGAAGATGTCCCTGACGTTCGCGACGTGGCCCTCTTCCAGTAAGACCTTCCATCCCGCAAAAGTGGTGTCGGTGAAGACGACGCGTGCGGGGACGGAGCGGCGGCGAGCGGCGATGTGTGTGCCTGTTTGCTTGTTCAGCCTTCGGGCGAAAACACGCTGGCCGAACGGTAGTATGCGGTCCAGGTTGGGCGCACGACCGTGGTACCTCTCGTGAGCGGTCATGCCGTCCTCACGGACTGTGGTAGCGTTGAGTAGGAAAGTGGCGTACCAGGTGGCAAGGTCCCAATGCTTTGGGTCCATGTTTGCCGATTTGAGAAGTGTCTTTACCATCTCGGAGCAGGTCCGATTGAATCGTTCGGCAACACCGTTGAGGGCCTTGTCGTACGGTGGCGACGATTGTTGTATGATGCCTCGTTCGTTGCACCAGGCGGGAAAAGTTCCTTGGATGAACTCCTTGGCGCAGTCGGTGCGGACGACACAGACCTTAACTTGGGCCTGTCGTTCGAGGCGGAGGATCTCGCGAGCTAGGACGATCCATGCGTGATCCTTCTGCTTGACGGGGATTGCCAGGCGGTAGCCAACAAAGTCCGAGACGATGGCGACCCAGTACTTGTGGCCGCTGGCGGTAGGTGTGCGAAACTCCTTCAAATCGGCGTGGATATACTCGTGTTGGGCTGAAGCGCCATGAGGTGACGGACCTGGGCGAGGCAGGCTTGCTGTCTTGAACTCGAGGCAAGCCGCACAGTGGTTCATCTTGAATGGGTCACCTGCGACGTCTGCTTCGGTGACGCCGTTGACGAGGCCGGATTTGATCGCGCGGATCAACGCAGGACGGCCGAGGTGCCCTAGGCGATTGTGTAACTTGTGGAGCGTTGAGAGCTCCGGAGGAGCGGCTGTGGCGTCTGGAGCAGCGCGTGCGGCGCCTTCGATTGCCGCGAGGCTTCCGTCGAGGGCCAGTCGGCCGCCGGAATAGGTCTTGCTGACGGGAAACACAAGGTTGCCTTTCTCCATCGTGGTCGCGTGGATTTTCCAACCGTCAGCCTCTAGGAGGTCGCGTCCGAGGGTGAGGTCCTTGGTCTCGTCCGTGTAGTGGACGTTTGGGATAGTTGCCGTGCCAGTCTCGTTGCGAAGAGTGATGGATCCAACCTCGGTAAGTTGGAGGAAATACTTGGTGCCCCCGAGGCGAATCCGAAGAGGGGGGTCGACTTGACGAATGTCGCGTAAGAGTGAGCGATCTCCTATGATGTGGTGAGTGGATCCACTGTCGAGTAAGAACTTCCTCGCACGGCTGTGGCTGTGGTGCGTGGCCATGTTGGCGGAATGGCCGTTGGAGTTGTCCGACTCGCCAAGATAATCGATCTGGTACATCGAGTTGGACTTGCCACCCTTGTCGGTTGTGAGGGGCGTCTTGTTTTTCGTCTCCGCCATCTTTATTGCCTTGCGGCAGTCCTTGAGAAGGTGGTTGCTTCTAGGATGGTATTTGCAAGGTGCGAGGCCGCTGTGCGTGTTGTCTTTCTTAGCTTCGCGCTTGCCGGGCTTGGCCGCGACGTTGATGGATGCGTTGAACGAACCGTGCACGCGGCTGGGTGCCCTGGACTCTCGGGCTTCGCTGGCGCGAGCGGATTCGACGTGGGACGTGTAGAGGCGAACGAAGGCGTCCCAAGTCTGGCCGCGCTTGGCTTCCCACTCCTGGCGAAGGGATGTCTTATACTGGTGAGGAAGGGAGGTGAGCATGGCTGAGATTTTCGCCTTGTCGGTGAGCGGCTTGCCTAGGCGAGCGTAGGCGGCGTGGATCTTGACGGCCTTGGCCAGGAATTGCTCTGTCTGGAGAGCAGATGAACCGCTGGGGAGGTACATTTGGTGTAGCTGACGACCCAGTTCGGCAATGCGGTCGGAGTGGTCCATCTTGAAGCGTTCGCAGACTTTCTTGTAGATTTCCGCCGTGGAGTAAATCTCATCATAATCCACCAGGAGGTCTTTATGGAGGGTTCCAACGATCGCGGTGCGAGCAGCCCGTTCGTCTTTGGCCCATCCTTTCCAGATCTTCAGTCGAGCTTCATCGAGGTAGACTGTATCGTCCGCCGTTGCGACAAGGACGTTGAGAATTGACTGGAGGTTAGGAGTTCTCTGGCTTTGAGTACCGAGTGTGGCGTGGGCTTCAGCGGAGAAGTTGCTGTCTGATCCGGTTGCAATCGCTTGTTCGGCGTTGATCGTGGTCACTGCCTTGGGCGTGAGTAGCTCGCGGAGGACGGTGACGGCGATTTCCTGTCCGATGGGTGGTGCGGTGCCTCTTATGGCCCCTAAGGCATGGGGCTCTGTGGATTTGTTGTCGTTGTCTCTGGGCATATCGTAGGGTTGAGTGTTGGCCCGACGGTAAGGTTCCACGTCGACTCCACGAAGATGGTTCGCGAGGCCTTCGAGCGCCATGTAGCGGCGGAGGGCTAAGTTCCAATCCTCGAAGTTGTTGGTGCCGGTGAGCGTGGGGACGCTGTCCTTGAGTTGTTGCCATCTTTCAGCGGACGGCATCTTGGGCGATGGTGGCTGGTTCAATCGCGGACAGTAACTAGACCGATGAGAGTGGTCTGCGTCGGTGTGGACGCGTTTGACCGGGAGCGAGCGACTGATGGCTCGGTGGGGATCTTGCCTCCAGAGGCTAGATGTGGCCGGCGACTGCGCTGACGGGAGCGGGCTTGACCGGGGGAATCGTTCGGTGTGAGAACAGCGATCGGACGTTGTTCTGCACGTCGGAGAACGTTTGACTCTTAATCTGTTGGGATTGTCGACGTCTGATCTGACTAGATCTGGTAAAGGCGTGCCAGTGTAGGTGCGGCGTGGGCCCGACAGAGGAGCGCGGTGCCACTAATACTGGTGCGGAGCAGCGGGAGCGCAGCGGAGCTCGACGGGGGAGCTGCGTGCTACGGCTGATGAAGCTGGACTATGCACGCGGCCTTTAGACGTGAGTGGTGAATGCATAAAGCTAGAGAAGGGGGAAGGGAGCTCTATGGAAGAGCTCTTGATACGTGGAGTGCCACGAGGTGTGCATTTCAGAGCACGGTCCTCTAGACGACGTCCCGGTTACCTGACAATAGCCACGTGGTGGTCCGGTCCTTAGGCTTGATCGCGGTCCCCAATGGTCGTGGTTTCCAACATAATCCGGCAATAATACCGTTTGCCTAACGGTCAATAGTTCCTGTTCGTATAACGGCTAGTATGCTCGCTTGTCACGCGGGAGATCGGAGTTCGATTCTCCGACAGGAAGCTTCTCTTTTGCGGTGTCGTATTTTTGTTTTTATTTGTGGTATTTTTTTTTTCTTTTTTTTTCTCTTAGAGGCCATAATTTCTCTTAGAGGCCAGGAGGTTAGCCTCACGGCGCCGAGCAGCAAAAGGGCGCCATGCTTTGCACCTCGCGTTGCATTTGTCGTGTGTGCACTTGACGTCGCGTCTACTCCTTGTCCAATGTGCGTCCCGGTGCTTGGAGTGGTAGGACGAGACTGTCACTTGAGATCTGTGACGTCTCAGCACAAAGGCAGTGTTCTGGATAACCCCTGCCTCTGTCCGTCAGTCGAGAATGACCCGCGCCTGGGGAGCAGTACCACATGCCCGAGCGCGCTGAAGGTGCTGGCAGAACTGCCCAGTGAAGGAGCACTGCAACAAGTGACATTCCAAGCCCACTGCCACACTGGAACGGTTGCCGGGCCTGCGGAGTAAAGGTCACTGAGATCGGTCGTAGGGCAAATGCATATACAGGGCCGGTGTCGTCATGTATTGAGCGCACTGGGTCAGGAGGCAGCGAGAGGAGACATGTCGGAGCGCCCCTTCCTACACCATTGGCCACACCCACAGGCCAAGAAGTGACATGGGGTCTGCTGTCGCCTGCGTATCCTGGTGTCCACGGCACTGGTGCGCATGACAGCGACAGCCGGGCCAGGATAGTCTTCCCGCCTGGCCGCCATCTCCACTGGGCCAAGCGGATCCCGCACTGGCAAGGCGACTGTTCCCTGCCGAGAGGCGAGGCTGGGAGCGAGGCCGGGAGCCAGCAGCAGCAGCCAAGCAGGCCACGACGGCAGCAGCGGCCGAAAAGGCTGCCGACGGTCTATGCGGCTCCGGGTCGAGACGCGTAGGCTGGCCGCAGTGCCAAGCGGGCCACACGGCCACCGCCGAGCGGCGCACTGCCCCAGCGGTCACGCCGCCTGCGGGTACTCTCGACTGCGCGACACCGACACGCCGAGCGACTAGCAAGGCTGCGGCGTCACTGCCGCGCTGCGGACCGCGCTGCCACACTGTTCCCCGGGAGGCGGTGACGCACCCCGCCAGCGCAGGCCGGCTCGCGCACGCGTGCTGACGACTGCATGAGTCAATGCGTGCGCGTGCTGTACGCGCACAGCTTGTTGCCGCGCCCAACCGCCCGTCCCGCCACAGTGCAGGAGCGCGGCGGAGATGGGGCCATCTCCGCGGTGGCTGGTGCATCGGAGTAATGCCATTAGAGATTTGTATTACATTTCCAAAACCACCGCCCGAGCCAACCCGACGGGCCGGCCCTCGGACCGGATAGTCACCGATCGATGGCAGCCCGGCGCGGCGGGAACAGCCACCACGGCGCCGCTGGCTACTATGTCTCGGCCGTGGCCGTGCAGAGAGCAGAGACATGAAGGGTGCGACACGGCCGCGCAGAGCAGACAACCAAAGGGCGGCGGTACAATAGCGAGGTCGCTCGCACGACAGAGGCTATTTACAGATCAATGGCCGACAGCACCTTCCAGTCGTCGACCTGGCCGCGGAGGTCGACGAGGGCGAGACTCTTGCAGCGCACGGTCATCGGGAAGCGGGCGACCTTGCTGGCGAGGACAACCATGTCGGCGCGGATGCCTATCGCATCGAGCCCCTCCCAGTGCCAGTCGGGGTCGGTGTATGCGAGCGGGAACAGGGGGCACCACTCGTTGTCCGGGATAAAGGGGAACCAGCCGGTCGGGGTTGCGGCCTCGCCGCACTCCCACTCGATGATCTTGCGGAGGTAGACAATCTTTGCGGCGTCGCTCGTCTGCGTGACGGGCGCGTGGACGGGGTTCCACCAGCCGAGGCCGGCGGCGGGGTCGTCGAGCTCGAGGCGGATGTCGGCGGCCTGCCCGTCCGGCACGCCCGCCTTTTGGCGCAGCTTTGCGACCGCGCGGCGCGTCGCGGCCTTGAAGAACTCTGCGTCCGTCGCCGCCTTGCCGACGGGGACGAAGAGGGTGAGGTGCGGGTCAAAGATGGACAGGTCGCGTGCGTCTGGGTCTGGCGAGACCTTGGACGGCGTCTTGGCGAGGGCAGCGATGACGGTGCTCAGCACGGCCGCGCTGTCGGCGTCGGGCATCAGCCAGATGGCGAAACCGCCGCCGCTCGGGCCGACGCGTGGGTCCTGCATCGCGGAGGACGGGGTGGGAGTGCTGGTGTGCGTCGGGGTCGTGCGAGTGGGGGCCGGGGTGGGAGCGGATGCCAGCCACGAGTCGGCGCGAGAGGAATGCACGGTCGATGCATGAGCATGCTGGGCGGATGCGATTGCGAGTGGAGCATGGCGAGGACATTGGCCGGGGGGAGGGGGGAG
>JALJEG010000085.1:0-35176 GCA_023653615.1 Apiotrichum siamense
TGCCTCATTTAACCCTATGAGGCAGACTCTGCTGCTGAACTCCAATTTGACAGCCGACTCGGTCACCACGGCGGTTAGGAATGAATGGGCCAACCGCTCGCATGCGCAGCCACCGGCTGAAGTATACCTGGGCTCCTCCCAGCAGTACAACCGGCAAGGCAGACCTAACTATTCACACAAGCCCAGGAATGGCCGCCGCCGCGACCCCAAGATGTATTGCGAAATACATGACCTGTATGGCTCTCACTGGACGGAGGATTGCTTCAAGAATCGCCCTAGGAGCAACGACAACGGGTTCAACAACTACAACCAACGCAGCAAGCCCAGCGCCAACAATTTTTCTTCAGTCACTTATCAACAACGCCGCGATGATCATTCCCTCGAGGCGCACAACTTCAACCAACGCAGCAAGCCCAGCGCCAACAACTTGTCTTCAGTCACTTATCAACAACGCCGCGACGATCATTCCCTCGAGGCGCACAGCGACAACTCAGCTACTTTTTCCGCCGTCGCCCGCAACTCGTACACCGACAACGGCTCCCGTTTCGACTTTCTGATCGACTCCGGCGCAGACAACCACATGGTCAACAACTCACAGTTTCTATCGAGCACCGAGCCGACTCAGTCCATCAAGATCACCTTCGACAATCGCGGCCCTCGGAATCCGGCCCATCGACCCATGGTTAAGCAATATCCATTCTCAATCTTTCAGAAAGGGTAGGGTTTCAGAAACGTTAGCGTTCCGCGGAGCGTGAGTTGCGCTCCTCTCCAATTCTTCTATCCTCCGGTTGCCCAATCCCTGCCGCACGAACCGCCTTAAGGAGCCCGCACCTCCAGCCTTGGCTCGCCCGCTCTGATATCGAGCTGAGGTAGACAGACCTTAATAAATCCACCATGGAATTTTCCGAACGGCCATCCAACGTCCATCTTGGCTTAGACTCCCGCAAGCTCTTGCAAGGCCCAGAACGAGGACCACCTCTCGGCATCGACTTTTAAGCTTTCTGAATTAATCGCTCCTCGTTTGATGTCATGATTCGCTTCTCCACCGACAGGTATGCCTGACGACCTTCCCTCTTTTCTTCATCCGACTCCCTTTCTCCTGTACATATTGTAGTCCCCATCCCCTCCTCGACTTTGGCCCATTACCTCCGTCAGTCGCGTCGGTGCTGCCGCCTCCACCGGGCACGCGTCCCTCTTTTGGTTCCGTACCTCCACCGGGCATGCGCCCGTTTTGGTACGGGCACCTTCACCAGCGGGCGTTTGCCACTCGCGCACCGCGTCGAGTATATGTGCTAGCTGCCCGTACCGTTGTAGTTCCCCAAGTCATGTTACCACAGCTTCTATTTTACATCGACTTAGGCAGTAGCACCATGACGGGTCCCCGGACTTGCTGGCTCCCCCTACCATCTCGCTGGGCCGTCCACGCCGAGTCAGCGGCACGCCACCGACGATCCCCAGCCCACCGGACCCGCCATGTCCGTCGCCTTCCGACATGTGGGACCTTCCAGTCCGTTCCCTTCCTCCCCATCCTGTTAGTGGTGTGGTGCTCGGTCGCCACAGTGCTTGCAGCTACGCAGCAACCCCTTAGCTCCTGAGTCCCATCGACCTCCCTCCTTCCCCTCTACCGTTCACCTCAGCCGGTATGGACGGAGTTCGTTCGCCGAGCGGGCAGGATCTGCCCCTTTCGCCGGACGGCTCGTGACATGATGACTCGTCACCACCCACTCGGTGGTTAGACGATTGCAAAGTCCTGGTACCACTGGCACACGGCACACAGAAGGTTGTGATCCGAGCCCACCTGGGTGTTAATCATTAGGATTGATCCATTAGCCAGCACTACGCCTGGTGCCAGACATAGGCGCATCTCTTGCGTGCATCTCTTCGGAAAGCGTTACAATCAAGACTGAGAGGAGTATGAGCACACCGTGTATTCGACCCAGCAGCGCGTACAGGCATGGTTAACGACGAAATCATTCCCCAACGGGTGCGTTCCCCGGCACTGAGGTTTGCCGAGGAGTCCGTTTCCTCTAGGTGCTGACCCTCTCCAGTGGCCCAGCCTTTGGAAGATGAAAGACGGGGTTCAGGATCTCACACCACTGATGGAGGGCGCATCGGATGCTGAAGGATACAACAATGACCTGGAGAGTCAGCCACGCCGCGAGAGACCCGCTGGCGACCCTCAAGAAGAATTGGTCACAAAGGCCGGGCTATCCCCAAATTCACCCCTCGCAGGTTCACAGGGAGGTACAAGACTAAGACCTTGTCTTTCATCCGAGAGGCGGAGAACTTATTTCTCATTGATGAAGAGTTCTTCCCTGGGCCCAAAGGTGACAAGCGGACGATTGCCTGCCTGGGTACTTGCTTCGAGGACGGCGCACTCGCCTGGTATGAGGCTGAGCGTGACGTGAAGCCCATGACTGGGACCTGCAATGGGGGACGTGCAAGGACACTCGCTTTCGAGGCACGCTTCCACGACCGAACTGCTGTCATGTTTCGGCCCTTGGGCGAGGTTGTGCGTTTCTGGAGCGACTCCAGCATCGGATCTGTCACCACCGAACATGACATCCACGAGTATATAACGTTGTTCAATCGATACCGTAAAGTTCTGTGGTACGGAGAAAACGACGGTGACGCGTTCTACAACTTCCTATCCTACGCCATCAAGTCTCTACATGACGAAGGGACCCCAACAGTTCGATGTCGGCCTCCGGGATATCTTCGAGTAGGCCATCAACCAGGCTGACCAACTCTACCCCATTTGCGCTTCTGAGCGTCGTCGACTCACCCAGCTTCAGTCTCCGTCTTCACGCAAGCAGTCTCCCCTACTTCGATTCAAAACCGATTCCCCAGCGACTGTCATTCCACCGACATCCGGGGGGCCCGCCCAAACGGCTCTCCGCAGCAAGCCGCCGGGTCACCTCAGCTCGAACAGTGGGGCCGCGAACCCCGGGTCAGGGCTCTGCTTCCAGTGTGGACAGCCTCCGTATCGTGCAGGCGAATGTCTGGAGTTCACATAGGCGGGATAGAGTCTTATGAGGATAAGGACGATCCGAGAGAATATGAAGACGACCTCGTCGTCATCTGTTGCAACAGTGTCCCCCCCCCCCCTTTCCGTGTCTCATACCCGACCCCGACTTGGGGAACTTGGGCGACATGAGGTTATCGGCGCAACCACAGTCGAGAACAGCGCAGAATCGTATCAGATACCCACGCGCCCCTTGAAGGAGCCGATCCCCCTCTACCTCGCCGATGGAACCCGACCGGATCCTTAATAGCTCGTGAGACCGACCCGGCACTCAATCGGGGGACACACAATCACTCATGATCGTGACCGGATTGAGTTCACCATCGGCTCCACCGAATCGGCCCACTTTATACCCAGGAAGGTATCCTGGGCATCCTTTGGCTCCTCTCCACAATCTCATTGCTGACTGGGTAATTCCCCGTTTCCTCTTCTCCTCGCCCTTTTGCCTAATTCGCTCCTGGACAGCCAGTCTGTCAGCGGGCCCCCATCAGACGTCCGTTGGGTTACGATGCCCACCGCCAGCGACGCACATCACCATCCACCAAGCAGGCGGACGCCCCTCACGCCCAGACTGGTATCATGAGTGGCTCGCTCAGTTCCCGAGCGTCCTCAACCCACCATCGTTCCTCGCCGAGGTGGACACCTGACCGATCTCAGCTGCCTTTGCCAATTTTGTGCGAGCTGTCGCGGTCGCACGGACTACGATCAACCGTGACCCCCGTCACGGACCCCGCCGATCCATCCCACTGAATCAATCTGTACGAGTGGTACAACTACGTCGACTCTTTATCATCCCGGCCTCCTCCGGATCAGGACCGTCTTCGTCAGACGGTGCCCGAAGAGTTCCTTGGGGAGCAGGACGTGTTCTCCAAGGTTTACGCCTCTCAACTTTCTGAGGACTCGGATAGCGACCACGAGATCTTCTCGCAAGCCACTTGATTCGCGAGTCCAACTCTCCCATGGCCTCCTACCTGTTCTTCGTTGGGAAGCGCGATCCGTCTGGAATCGACACATCGCGTCCCGTCTGCGACTTAGCGCCCTCAGCATGGAGACCTGGCGGTACCCGCTGCCACGGATTGAGGACCTTCTCGACAAGATCGGCATCTGCCAGATCTTCACCGTTCTTGATTTGCGTTCAGCTTATCACCTAGGCGGCATCAAGCCGGGTGATGAATGGAAGACCGCTTTCCTCATCACCAGTGGACTATACGCGTTTTGATTCGCCTCTCGACGGTCAGGTTTGTCCACCGACCTTCCGACCGCGATCTTGATTCGACTTTCATCCGACTACTGTTCTTTGGTATCCTCTGTCATTCCCTCGTCCGTCATGTGGCTTCGACACTACCACCTCCACCGTGCACGTGCCTGCCGCTCAAAGTGTCACGAGTCGCCTGGCGAGAGGGCAGATCCTATCCCCTTGTCTGACGAACTCCGTCTATGCCGACTGAGGTGAACGATAGGAGGGGAGGAGGGAGGTCGGAGGGACTCAAGATCTAAGGGGTTACTGTGTGAAACATGGTGACCTGGTCACTATACCACCAACCAGATGGGGAGGAAGGGGAACGCACTGGGAGGCCCCGCATGTTGGAAGGCGTCGGACATTGTGGACCGGGGAGGCTGGAGACCGTCGGATGGCGTGCCGCTGACTCGGCGTAGATGGTCCAGAAGGTGGTAGGGGGAGCCAGCAAGTCCGGGGACCCGTCATGGTGCTGCTGGCTAAGCCGATGTAGACTTGAAGCTGTGGTTACATGACTTGGAGACCTACAACAAGGGTACGGACGACTAATATTTGCTTTGTGTCATGATTCTCCTCTCCACCGACAGGCACGCCTAGACGACCTCTCCTTTTTTTCATCGGCCCCCGCATTGTACATACTATGTGGTCCCCATCCCATCCTCGACTTCGGCCCGCTACCTCCGTCAGTCTTCTCGGCGCTGGCCCCTCCAAGGGTGGGGGGGGGGATGCGCCCGTTCCCACTACCTCCACCGGGCACGCGCCCGTTTTGGTACGGGCACCTTCACCAGCGGGCGTTTGCCACTCGCGCACCGCGTCGAGTATATGTGCTAGCTGCCCGTACCGTTGTAGTTCCCCAAGTCATGTTACCACAGCTCCTATTCTACATCGACTTAGGCAGTAGCACCATGACGGGTCCCCGGACTTGCTGGCTCCCCCTACCACCTTCTGGACCATCTACGTCGAGTCAGCGGCACGCCATCCGACGGTCTCCAGCCTCCCCGGTCCACAATGTCCGACGCCTTCCAACATGTGGGGCCTCCCAGTGCGTTCCCCTTCCTCTCCATCTGGTTGGTGGTATAGTGACCAGGTCACCATGTTTCACACAGCAACCCCTTAGATGATCTTGAGTCCCATCGACTTCCTTATCCCCCTTGACCGTTCACCTCGGCCGGTATCGACGAAGTCCCTTTGGCGTGCGAGCTTGGCCAGGTCGTCGCCGCCGACGGCTCGTGACACAATGGTGGACGAAATCTACGTAGCTGTCGCCGCAGGTGGAAAATCTGTCAAGCCTTAAGATGTGGCGACGTCGTGCCACTGGTCGGATTTGCTTCGGTAGAGGAGCGCACGACACTGTGGAAGCTCGAAGCCCCGGCCCAGCGCGTACGGTGCAGGGATCGACGGGGCTGACATAACTTGCATGCTATTAAGATGCTACATCAATGCAGCGATGGGGGTTTCCAAGTCACCACTTGCCTTTCTGTTCGGGTACAACATTCGAGAGCTTGCCAGTCTCAAGACCTGATCGCAGGTTCCTCAAACAGAAGGCCTCCATCTCCTTTTGGGTCTCGAAGGAAACTGTTCCAACGTGGGGAAGACAAACCGCCCGTGGATTACGAAGAAGGGCTTCCGGAATGTGTGGTTCGTTTTCGTAAACATCAAGACCAGCACCAGCAATTTCACCAGCCTCAAGAGCGGCGATAAGAGCCTGCTCATCGACAACGGGGCCTCGTGCGGTATTAATCAAGACTGCCGAGGGTTTCATGGCCTTAAACTCGGCGGTCGAGATCGTGTGCTTGGTCGCTGCGTTGAGGGGGAGGTTGAGAGAGACCACATCAGAGGTCGTCAGTAGCTCGTCGCGGCTCACGTACGTGGCGCCCTGCTCAAGCTCGGCCGGCAGTCGAGAACGGTTGTGGTACTGGATGGTCATTCCCAACGCGGTCGCACGCTTCGCAAGGGCGCGTCCGATTCCGCCCATTCCCAGGATTCCCAACTTGCGACCGTTCGGGTCATTGGACAGGGGAAGATTCTTGTGAAAGTTGCCAGCCTGTGCCTCGGACAAGGCAGTGTTGAATTGCCTGAGAACAGCAAGGATAAGGAAGAGGGCAGTGTCTGCAGTGGGGTTGTCGGTGACGCCAGGGACATTCGAGACCATGATACCACGCTTGGTACACGAGTCGACGTGAACTGTTGTCGTCAGTCATCGCGTGATCCATGACACCCGACATACTTTGGTCGTAGCCAGCCCCATTATGGGAGATAAAGCGCAGTGTCGAAGGAAGCTGCTCAACCAGCTCTTCATCGAAGCGACCAGTGATCTAGTTCGTCAGCATTGTCGTGGCTGGGTTCACAACATCGTCCCACTCGGACAAACCCACATTAATCGAGCCCGTGCCCTTAAAGTGACGATAAATTCCGACGACGTCTTTATACTCTTCGCCAAGGTCTGAAAGGAACGAGGCTCTGTCGGTGCTCTTCAAAGGCTGGAGATGCGTTAGCGGGTGGGGGCGGAGCAGATGTGGAAACAAACGTACCACCAGTTCCGCCTGGTGTTTGAGCGACTCTAGTTCCTCCTTGGCCAAGTTAATGGGGTCAAGAAGTAGAACCTTTGGCTTTGCGTGAGAGCTAGCGCAACGGAGGCTGGCGAGCTTAAAAAGATGCGATGCGTGAGATGGGCGAGACAAGTAATGCAAGACCATGTTGGATGCAGACGGCTGAAGGATGGTCACTATGGACAAGCACCAATGCATCAATGTTCAGACAAGAGACCCAGGACGGTGCGGCCCAAGGGGTAATGGTCGTGCCGAATGGTTCGGCCCGATGATATCAACGGGTCCGGTAAAGCCCATTAAAATACACGTGTAAAGTATTGACCAGTATCAACAATCCTCACGTGACCGTCACTGACAACGCGTGTCCTCATTGCGACAACATTATGACCATCGTCATCACCACATCACCAACAACACTTTATCTTCCGATCCATCTCCTACCTCACGCAAGTGCAAGATGGCCGACGACAGCGTTCCCCTACCATACCCCAACCTGAAGATCCCCCAATGGCACTATCAGATCGCCAACATTGATCGTCTCCGGAAGGAGGTGAGCGAGCCCTTCTGGGCTGCCATCGAGGCGGACGGTAGGTCGTCTATCCAGCGCTACAGCCTTGTTGACGAATAGAAATGGCACCATACATTCGTTCAACTTCCTTGAAGCCTCCGTCTCCTGAGTTCCTGGTGACTCTCGAGAAGAAGAACGCGGAGCAACTCGAATCCATTGAAGCCAAGCTGAAGGACGCCGAGGAGAACCTGGGCGAGAGCGAAATCTCGGAGCTGCTGCGCTCCAAGGCCATGTACCTCTGTCGTATTGGCAACAAAGTAAGCTTCGCTTAGAGTGTGTGATTTAACGGCGCTACAGGATCTTGCAATTCCCGCCCTGGAGACTGCGTTGGAGAAGACGACTGGCCTTGGTGCAAGGATCGATCTTGTACTTGCAATGGTGCGCATGGGTCTGTTCAGTTCAGACCCTCAACTGGTTATCAGCAGCATTGCGCGAGCATCAGAGTAGGTCATCGGAATAGGTGGAACTGTGTTTCATATGTGCTTACCAGGTACAGGCTCATTGACTCTGGAGGGGACTGGGACCGTCGCAACCGCCTCAAGGTCTACCGCGCCCTTCACTGCCTTTCTATCCGCGATTTTAAGCAAGCCTCTGAGCTTCTTGTGGACTCACTGTCTACGTTTACTGCTACCGAGCTGATGGAGTATGAGGAGTTTGTGGCTCTGACCGTTCTGGCCGCTGCCGTGGGATGTGACAGGAAGACGCTCAAGGCCAAGGCAAGTTGACCATGGATGATTCTTCAAACTAACAGTAGATCCTTTCCAGCTCCGAGGTGAACGGTTGCATTTCGTCCATCACCCATCTGGCAAACATGACGAACTCGCTTTACAAGAGCAACTACGCATTGTTCTTCCTGGCACTTGGGGAGGTGGAGCAGGCCTACCTTATCCCCAACCCCATCCTTGCCCCCCACGCCCGTTACTACGTCCGCGAAATGCGCATTAAGGCATACCAGCAGCTACTCGAGAGCTACCGCAGCCTAACTGTTGAGCGGATGAGTCGCTCTTTCGGTGTCAGTGAAGCCTTTGTGGACCGGCAAGTATCTTAATGCTACCTCGAACAGGGCTGACAGCAGCGACCTCTCCCGCTTCATTGCCAGTGGTCGCATTGCTTGCACGATCGACAACGTGAGCGGTGTGATTACTACCGACAAGCTCTCATCGCAAAACAAGACGGTCATTTACGAACAGTTCCTAAAGCAGGGCGACCTTCTTTTGAGCGGTAAGCCGGATGCTACTCGCCCAGTTACTGACTACAGACATGCACAAGCTCCACCGTGTTGTTGGGTAGATAGAGGGCCTTGCCATAGGAAGAAGCAGCAGATACTATTGAAGAGGTGGGCCTGACTAGAGAGAGAGAGACAAGACCCTGCCGTTGGCGGTGGCCGGGCTTATGCATTTGTGGTATATTTTCGTGAGGAACGGACGTCAAGAGGACCTATGCTATCATCCCTTCCCTCTTGGCAGATACATATCCAGTAATCGCGGACCTCCTATCGCCCAGGATATGATTAGAAAGACATGTACCGAGTGCATGGCCTCATACAGACATTCTACGTACACGACACATCCTTCCCAAACGAGTACATGCCTTCGATCACACTGAGGACAGACAGGAACTGCATCAAAAGGTTTTGCCTAGGCTGTCAGTGCGCCAACTAGGATATTGGTACCTACGCTCTGACAGCTTGAGGTGATGCCGATGTTGAACCCTCCATGAGCTGAATAGCCACAAAACGAACTGGGGTCAGTTCCATAATGTTCAAACTTCATCTCACCTTTCTGGACGAGCGAGGGGCCGTTCGTTGCAACACATTCCACTGGCAGACTATTGAGTCCATCCAACAGATCACAGGCGATGTCCTCTGCAACCTCATTGCTCTGCACTCCGGTAAGACCCGCGTCAGCCTGCAAAGGCATGTGCGTCAAACTCGAGAGTTGGGAGAGTAGGGCTTCACGAGTCTGTAGTAGTACCAAACGCACAACCTGTTGGGTGACCAGAATGTTTCCCTAGGTGTTACTACTTCGACATGAACGAGTGAGTACACTCACCTGCATGACCAGGAAACTGTTAATGTGGCTCATGTCTGCCGCCCCTGTGAGAAAGTCCATGAAGCGAACTTTCAGGTTTGCTTCCCAGCCGTGGGCCGGACTGCGGATTAGCTAAGGCCGTCTGCAGTCCTTAGACATACCTTGTGGCTCGAGAATCATGCGCTGACCGGATCTTGAGAGGAGATGCGACATCAGATGTGCAATTGAGAACCCTTTCACGCAGCTGGTTGACGTTCTGCAGATCGGCCAAGATACTGTCCACGGAAGGGGTAGCCTTGCGACGTTGAAGCAGAAGAGCGTCGTTCAAAATGCGGAATAGGTTCGTCACAATATTGAATCCTGCAATGACAGGAGTTTGACCGATATGCTGTGGCAGTATGCCGTTGACCGTGATTCGTTCATCGTCGACCTCGGCTGGAAGACGCAGCCCATGAGCATCCTCGAGTCGCAGACAGATTGCACGCGCGCGGAGGCATGCCGAGCTCTTGTCCGCCTGAAAGAGTAGCCAGTAAATACGTCGCCGAATCTCTGATTCAATGGGGTTCAGTCCTTCGTAGCTTGCCTCTTCATTCAGTCGTAACGCCAACGCGCATTGATTTGCCTGAGCTGTCACAATGACATGGGCAGTGTTGTTCCCGAGAACGAGGTGGACAATGCCTTCCAGGTAAAAGATCACAACTGCACAAAACGTTAATGCTTGCCTAAACGGAATCTGTAACGCACCAAGCTCGGCGCTCACGGGCGAAGGATCCTCCCAGATGTATGCCAGTTTGGCCCTGGCCACTCGAACACACCGCCGTGCGAGGGCTTCAACTTCCTCCTTGTCAAGGCTGACAAGCACGCGCGGCACTTGAACCAGCGTGGATGCAAGAACCATTAACGCCAAGGCAAAGAAGACTGGGTCGGTCTTGTCTCTGCGTGCCGCCAAGTCTGCAATGAAGGTGGGGTGATGCAGACATGGAGTGAGGGGATAGACGTAATCGAAGAATAGTCCCATTATATTTTCCACGACCTGAGGGGCTACGACCTGGTCGAGGCTGTTGGGGATACTCGACATGTCGACATTGGGGGATCCAGCCAACAGAGGAAATGACGACAGCGTCCTACGACGTGAGCGTTGAATCTACCATAGGGACCCACGCCTTGCTAGGATCGACACCAGTGGTCTCCCGCGGTGTTGTCGAGTGAAGGTCCGTCTCGTCGGGTAGACTGGTTGGCGTCTGACTAGTAAAACCATGAGCAGCGTCCGAGATGGCGCTCAGGTCACTGCCTCGTGTCAACAAGCGTCGTCAATGAGCGCTTCAGGATTATACGTACACTGGTGCAGGACCCTTCCTGCGTGCTACCCGCACTCGCACGCATTTCAGGGCGAAGCGTCGACAACGCGCACACGGAAGTTTGGCGACATCGGGATGGTCTGGTGGAACCAAGGGAGAAGGTACACAGCGACGTCTGCGGTCAGGCCAGGGAGTCGGAAGTGATGCGAGCAACGTACTTGCCCTTGCGACATGCTTCACAGCCTGGCCAGTCAGTGACTTGATCGGCGGAGGTGCAGTTCGCTCTACACGCACTTGTAAGCACTTGTTGACAGCCAGTGCTAGTGCGTCCTCTCTTGCGTTCGTTCTGATCTGTTTGATGATGTGTTGTCGCGTCATGATTCATCATCGACATTGTGGACGTGCTGCGTCCAGGACTGGCGGGGATTGCGTGGTGCACAGACGCAGTGGACGCTGGGGATGGAGTATGTTTGCTTCGTTTGATCCAGGTGGTAGCAGTGGACAGGTCAGCACCAGCAGGACCATCGCCATTGTGTCCTGCCGGCGATGTAGTGGACCCGGATCCCTGGGTGGATGCCTGCGACCCGGCCCGATTGTACATGAAGGGCTGAGGGTGAGGCAGATGGCCGTCGCGGGCTGCAGACAGGGTGAATTCGGAACAGCAGCAGGGGCCCCGAGCAGACTGGTAATGCCGTCGGTGTTATCAAGCCGTGGGTGGATGTGGGGGTTGATGTTCGTGAGCAGGCAGCCGGGCGGAGACGGACAAATGGAAAAATTATATGCGACTTGGCGGTGGTGACGGGCGAGTGGTTGGCAGAGAACGAACGCCGCTGATACAGAGGCGGGCAATGAGAGGGAGACAAGTTGATGTCGTCGTTATTGTTTGTGGATGAGAAATCAAGGAGAGAGCGTGAACTGAGCGGGGCGATGCAATGGCCGGTTGAGTGATGTGCCCATAGCCGCACATGCCGCACGCGGATGCCGCAACCCCACCCTGGGCGGCTCCGTCTCTCATCTCGGCCAACGCCGCCCGGCAGCAGGTGGTGGTATCTACTGCACCACGTCCGTTCTTAGTCAGCATGCCTCCTGCCTACCCCGTTCGGACCGGCTGGTACATGCCAGTCCCATCTGCAGCACAATTCCTGACACTTCGTCATCTGCTGCTCAGGCTCTCTCTCTCTCTCTCTCTCATTTCGCTCATATACAAGCGTCGGAAACGTGACTCCGCAGCGGAGCAAGCCAAGCCTCTCTCTCCGAGTCCAGGGACGAACTATGACTACATATTCCCCAGAAAACAGCGTCAGACTCTCATTAAGCTTGAGCATCTCAATCACGGAGATACTGAGCCCTAAGCTTGTCAGGACTGACTGTCGTTGTCGTCATATGGCAGCACTCACCAGTCGTGGATGCGATCAAACACTGCAGTCAGGACAGAGTTCTCGCTGAGCAGCACGCCAAACTGCTTGATAGCGTCTTCCTCTGGCAAGTCAAGCATGAACTTTTCCTGTACCTGTTCCGTCAATTGGCGGTATAATTTGGCGCCGGTCACTGGGTACTCACCTTCCACACAGCCTTGTCTGGGTCAGATTGGATGTCCTGAATGCCTGCGTCCACCATGAGCGCTACCAGGTTCAGAATGAGGTTCGAGTTCTTTCGTAGTCCGCTGAAAGCCGTATAGCAAAGGCTCTGGAAGCGGGCGTAATGTGTGGACGTCGTCCCACCCATGGCATCCACCATTTCCTTGCAAACCTTAACTGGCGGAGGATATGGCTTTGGGTCGCGACCAAGAATGTATCCAAAGTCAACGTGGAAAAAGTGGCCTGTAGTGTGAGACATGATACAGCAGCTACCACAAACCATCAGGGGCCAGCATCAGATTATCCAGGTGACGGTCACCTACTCCGAGCACGTAAGTAAGGACGGAATAACCAGCTGGAGCGTGAGTGACGGCGGTGCAAGGACATCAACTCACCACAACTCCTGACAAAGGTATCCATGACTCCAGCCTCTATTCCGTAGGATCCCAGAGCACCATTGTCGGCATGGTTCTTGCGAAGATATTCTTGCAAACTACCGTCCTCGGCCATGATCGCGGCCAAACTCTTGCTTGGGACGAATTGGATCATCCCTTCCGTCGTTGACGTCGCAAGAACAGAGTACGGACTCAGTCGAAGGTCGACGTTCTCCTTCCTTAGAAGGCGGTCCATAAGGTTGAACAGTTGAATCACCAGCTGATCTTGCCGGAGGTCATCGCCGTTCTTGAAAATGACAGGGTAGTCTGGGACAGGCGCATCCAGTTCACCGTCTGGGGTGTTTTCCGCTTCGAACCAAAGCAGTAGTGGCAGCAGGTTGGACTTGAAAATGGATGATCGCTCGGGTGCAATAGAACTAACCGATACCCGAGGGTTCAAGGGGAGGGGAAGGGCAGAAGGCAAAGGACACAGCCCGTGTCGTGAGTCGGCGATGTAGGCTTGCAACTTGTCGATTTTCTTTGACCGTGTGTCCTTCGAGCTTCGAATCTCCTTTGCGCGTGCCGATAGGGCCTCAACCAATTCCGCCTGACGGCGGAGGACGTCCCGCTGGGCCACCCCTTCGGGAGTCTATGTATCAGCTGCGATCACGTCAAGTACCCACCTCAGCTAGCTTGGCCTGGAATTGTAATGCCACCTTGCCGTACATCTTGGCCGTGGGGGTCTGCGACCCGACCTCGATCATGAGATACCAATGGAACGTGGTGCTGAACACTGGATTGATGATGGCTCGATCGATGAGAAATTGGGCAAGGCCACTCTCACCATCCTGGTGAGTAGGGGGGGCCTCACGACGTCGGTGCGTGCGAGTAGATGGCGTTGGCTCGTGCTCGAACTTGAGAGCCTGAACCAGTTGCAACAGATACATGAGAATTTCCTGTCGTAAGCGTTATGCTCTCCCATTTACTACTCACATCGTCATCCGCCCGCTTCAACCGCTGCACCGCAAATGCGCGGACTCGCCTATCCGTAAATCCGGGACCTAGCAGCTCGAGCGCATCATCCATACCGACGTCCTGGCCCCATAGCGGCAGGAGCTTCTCTGTCGCTTGTTGTGCTTCGACAGGATCCGACCATGTCACACACTTTAGGAACTTAGTGAGCGACCGCGGCGAACGGAACAGTGAGAACCGGAACTTCCACAGGAGGTCCTTGTCGTTGGCCGTGAGTGAAGCTGTCGGTGGCATGCTGAAGATTTCCTAGAATATCAGTGGTCGTTGCACAAGCTCCACCCACATTCAATTGATCACGTTCAGCAGGACTCGGTTTGAGGTCCTTACCCTCGTCTCCAAGACGTTGGCTACGCAGAAGTTTGCGGTGTTTGAGCTCTACCGGATTCTCACGCCATGAGTCGGGGTCATACAGCCTCCATAAACTCTTGTCAACCGTTAGGTAGTCGGACGGCAAGGCAGGGGTATGCTGATGAGCTTGCGGTGGGTGCGGAACCGGTGCAGGAGGATACGGGATTTGGTTCTCCTGTTCTGAGAATACGACAGGGAAGTCGAATCGGGGAAGGTCGATGTAGAGATAAAGGTTGTTCGACCTGCTTGCTTCACCCTGACGTCAGAGAACACAACGGATAACAAAACCTACAGCATGGGCTCTCTCAATCTGACGGAAAGCAATGCGATCCAGCCAGTCGATCTTTACGATGTCGCCCCGCTCGTAATCCTTGACGAGCTGTTCCAGTCGGCCCATCTCATCCTCTGCCATTGGAGTTTCGCTGGGCGTTGTGGTCTCTGGTTTGGGGTCGGCTTCAACGCTGCGATGCACAAAGAGCCTTTGCTGACCCCGTCTTAATGTGCGGTCGGAGCCGAACATGCTCATGGTCGTGCCACCCACGGGGACCGCCTTGCCTGCACCCTGCACGTCCCATATTGTGAATGCCAACTGGGATGTCGGGAAGAGACTGGGGTAGCTAATGGGCAGCACGATCGTCTGGTTCCAGCTGTTTTCTGTTAGCATCCAGCAACAATACACTCTCACATGTATGACCTAGCAAAGTCCTTCCACGACGTGCGGAACGGAAGTGTTTCCGGCTTGCCATCTGTCCACAGCTGACATGTGACATACAGGTCTGCCAAGGCGCTACTCAGGTCAGTTAAATACAACACAACCTGAGGGCGCACTGATTGTCTAGGCCAGAATGCCTTAGGTCTTCGCGGTCAAGAAGATCGGTGTAGGTTCGTTTGGGGATTCGACCTTCAAGAGAGACACTGCAGTGACGGTCAGATATGCGATGAGGCGAATGCAGTGGTGGCGTACATCTTTATGGCAACCCGAAGGCTCAGATCGCTGAGTTTGGCAAATGAGAGATCCTTGTCTCTAGAGGGGTCGGACTGCATGACAGTGATGCCGACGCAGTGATGGTGGGTTGTTGAGCGATGGACATATGTCAAGCTGGCATCGCAACGCTGAACCACTCGACAGGTGACGACATGGTATGCGAGTGGCGGAAAGGGCACGGAGAAGCTCATGATCTCCGATATCACGTGACACAAAAGTTGATCGTTCTCCGTCTCCATGGTGGCCAAAAGATTCACAGACGACAACATAACTTCCCTGCTTTACTCACCCCACCATGGCCCCCTCGCAGCTGGCGCAGCTCAAAGCTGCTCTGTCCTCTGCAGGACTGAATCGCAAGTCCGTATCGAAAAAGGACCGAAAGGGAAAAAAGGGCCGTTCCCAAGACGTTGAGCGGGCCAAGAAGGCTGCAAAGCTAAACGAGATTCAAGCGCGCTTCAACAAGTTTGACGAACGCGAGACCAAACTCAAGCATGATGTAGGAGGGCGTAAGCTCAAGGGTGTAACAGGACGCCCTGCTGTCAACAAGCAGGCTGGTCTGGAGCAGGTGAGTCGCACAATTTGTCCAACGGGCTGATCGGAGCAGCGCCGCAAGACTCTGCTCGAAGAGCACAACCTCCGCGACCACAGAGGGACCTTTCGCGATCGTCGTTTTGGTGAAAATGACCCAACCATGACTCTTGAAGACCGTATGCTCGAACGTTACACTCGGGAGAGGCAACGCGGTCAAGGGAAGAAGGGTCTCTTCAACCTCGAGGACGATGACGGTTTCGACGACGAGGACGGCTTCGGCCTTGGTGGACTGACTCATGGTGGAAGGAGCGTGCTGGACCTTCCTGGCGACGATTTCGATGCTCAAGGTCTTGGAGAGGATGATGAAGATGACACTGGAGTGATTGGCCGTCGCGAAGTCGCCCGCCAACACTTTGGTGGATTCGGCGATGACGATGATGACGAGGAACAGGTACGTATAGTCGTAGCTGATATCGCTAACGATAGCCTGAACGCAAGAAAACCAAGCAAGAAGTTATGTCGGAGATTATTGCGAAGAGCAAGGGATACAAGGTGAGTATCGGCGTTAACCGTTCTATGTTTCCAGGCTGACAAGCAGCTCGAACGGCAGCATCAAAAGGAAGTCGATGATGCAATGCGGGAAAGCCTTGACGAAGGCCTTGATGAACTTCGCGCGCTTCTTGGAGGCTCCGCGCCTGTTCGCCCGTCGGTTCAACTCCCTGGTCCTTCTCGAACGGCTCCTGTGATCCCGGACCAGAACAACGATGCCGACTACGACCAATTCGTCCGTAGTCTTGTCTTTGAGGCTCGAGCCCAGCCCAAGGACCGCACCAAGACCGAGGAAGAGCTCGCTCTCGAGGAGAAGGAACGTCTTGAGGAGGCTGAGGCCAAGCGTATCCGTCGCATGCGCGGCGAGGCATCCGACGACGAGGAGGATGGCAAGAAGAAGCGTAAGGCCGACCGCAAGCCGGACGCGGACGACCTGGACGATGACTTTGTTGGCGACATGGACGAAGATGGTGGCATCTCTCTCCTTGGCCCTGGTCTCACGAGGGAGGCCATCGAATCAATGGTGTTGAAGAGTGATAGCGAGGAACTCGAAGACTCAGGCGATTCTGGTTCGGATGATGACAACGAAGGTTCCGACGATGAGGACGATGATGACGAAGACGACGACGAGATCTCCGATCTGGAGGACCTTGACTCGGATGACGAAGGCAATGAAAGCACGGAGGATGACGTCCAAACCTCTCAAACGCGTGGCAAACCCCAGTCAAAAACTTCAAGCACCAAGAAGGCGGTAAAGGAGATTCCTTACACGTTTGCATGCCCTGCAACAGTAGAGGAACTCGAAGATCTTCTCGAAGATTTGGATGATTCTGCCCTCCCGACTGTCGTCCAGCGCATCCGCGCCCTCCATCACCCGAGCCTTGCTCAAGGAAACAAAGAGAAGCTTCAAAGTTTCCTTGGCGTTCTGCTCGACTACATTCTGATTCTCGCCTCTCATGAGGAACCTCCTTTCACCATCATCTCCGACCTTGCGCCTCATCTTGCAGCCCTTGTCAAGCTTAACCCCCTCACTGCTGCCTCGCACTTCATCAGCAAGCTCTCTCTGATGCAGAAGAACTTGCAGCGTGGCCTTTCACGTGGCGCAAGCAACCCCGATTCCAAAACTCTTCCATCAACGCCTGAGCTGATGATGTTACGTATGATTGGTACGACCTGGTCCACCAGCGACTTTTCGCATCCGGTTGTCCAGCCTGCGATCCTGCTTATCGGGCAATATCTCTCTCAGTCGCGCATCCGTGACATCCCCGATATGGCCTCTGGCCTTTTCCTGTGTTCCGTTGTTTCACAGGTACGTTTTAGACGAACTACGCAGCTGACAACGAGTACGAATCTCAGTCCAAGCGCATTGTTCCTGAGGCCATCAACTTCCTAGCAGCTGTTGTGCTTGGCCTCGTGAAACGCCGCAAGGATAGTGCTGCTGAATCGACATATCCCGAACTTCTCAGCTGCGAGATCCAAATGGCCACCAGTGTTGCGCATCGCCATCCTGCTGATCTAGTCTCCGCTCTTCTGGCGTTGGACGAAGAGCAGAACAAAGCCGACCTTTTGGGCGCTGCGCTTCACCTCATCAACTCGTTTGCGACGTTGTATTCATCCTCTACGGCCTTCATCGAACTCTTCACACCTCTACTCTCTGTTCTCGAGGGGTCTCGTATCGCCAAACTCCACCCAGTTCTCAGGGCCTCGTTTGAGCAGACGACCTCCACCCTCGCGAAGCTTCTGGGTTTCGCACGCGATGCCCGCGCACCCCTCACTCTCCAGGACCACAAACCCATCCCCATCGCCTCGTACGCTCCAAAGTTCGAGGACGACTTCGCTCCCGGAAAACATTACGATCCAGATGCGGAACGCAATGCCGCTGCCAAACTTCGTTCGCAGTACAAGAAGGAGCGGAAGGGAGCGATTCGCGAGCTCCGCAAGGACAACAAGTTCCTGGCAGAGGAGCGTGCCCGTCAGCAAGCTGCCAAGGACGCCGAGTACAACGCAAAGATGCGCAAGGCCATTGGCTCGCTCAACACGGAACGTGCCGAAGAAAAGGAAATGGAGCGCGAGAAGAAACGCGAGAAGCGGCGTCGTGGATAGATGTAGCTCACGCTTTCCATATGTACCATAATCCATCATTATCACAAGACTACAGGTATGACGTCATCGGTTGTCGAGCGCTTTTGTACCTGACGCCTTTGGACCCTATGCTTCCAGAATCTAACTCGTTCTTCCAATACTGAGTGACCAACCGACCACTCGGCCAAGTGCCGATATTGGAGGTGGTGACTGTCTTCCTGCATTCATTATCATACTCACATTGAGCTCAGAAGAATGGCGTGTAGGTCAGACGCCATGTCCTGCGGCTAACTAGGAGCCCCTCTTGGCCAAACAAACCTGGGCCCATCTGAGGCACCGTCCCGACCCCTCACCCCCCCGGACGAACTCTCAATCCGCGAGGCGACGTCAAGCGACGCAGGTCGAATCGCGGACATTGGCGCACGTGTATTTGATGTGACATTTGCCCACACATGTAGCGCAGAAGACATGTCTGGCTATCTTGAGGCCAATTTTACGATAGAGGTCATATCTGCGGAGCTCGAAGACCCCCTGAAGATCTTCCTGGTAGCGTGCCTCGGGTCCGACATAGTCGCGTTTTCTTGCCTTACTCGGGGATCCCACGAGCCATGCGTCGAACATATCCCCGAGCTGGAACGGATTGAGCTCCAGCGACTTTATGCCGACATTAATGTGCACGGGAAGGGTGTCGCGCGGGCGCTCATGGACAGGACCTTGGCTCATGCGGCTGAGCTTGGCTCCAAGCATGTCTGGCTTGGGGTGTGGGAGCACAACTTCCGGGCGCGTCGGTTCTACGAGCGTTTCGGGTTCAAACAGGTCGGCAGTCATGACTTCATGCTGGGCAAGGAGCGCCAGACGGACGATATCTTCATGGTTACTCTGTAGTGGTTAGAATGGTACGGCTTAGAAAGCCATTTTCAATGTACTTCATAACTTCTGGGCATTGTTACCTGTCGGTTGCCATCAATTGCGTCAGGTGGTTTGGAAAGACTCAGTACATGCATTGTGGGTCGACTGTCGTAGATGCGTATTGTGGTATCATTGACCGGCTTCAGCCTGTCATGTGGCAACTGCCGATTCTAAGTATTTAGCAATCTGCCATTCTTCTACAATGAACTGGGGCCGTTTCCCGAACTAGAGTCTGAAGAACTTTGTAAGCACCTTGGCGAACGTATCGATGGCTTCGCGGGTCTGCTGGTATGTCGTGATCGAGTACGAAAGACGGAAGAATCCTACGCCCTCGCCGCCGATACTGTGCGGACCGTTGGCATCGAAGCTGGCGCCGGGAGCAAAGAGCACAAGGTGTTCTGCGAGTTGACGCCAGAGCTTGTCCATTAAGATGGCAGTGGCGTCAGGACCAAGCTTGTGATAGTCGGGATGTTGATCGATGTGGATAGCAAGGAAAACAAACATGCCAGCAGTTGGAGGGATGAAGGACAATAGGGGCGGTCCGCGGATCGTCTTGAGACCTCGCTTTTCGTCCCAGGTGCGCTGTTCCGTAGAATCGGCCACGGAAAGAGGGGCATAAGCCGTAACCGCACGGCCGAGGCCGGGGATATCCCGCACTAACGAGTTGGCACCATTGTCGTCGAACTCGAGGTGGAACTTGCTTGCCAGGGCATCGCAAAGCCAGTCACGACGCATTCGGTATGTCGTCTTGATTCCACGCAGCCAACGAATGTACCCTTCCCATCCCCAAGTGTTCAGAAGGGTAATGGTGAGGGCAGTAGCAAAGCCACTCGGTGCCTGAGTGCTAGCTTCGCTGATCCGGGTTAGGCGCTCGATAAAAAGAGGCGACGAAGTGATCCATCCAAGACGCGATCCTGGGCACGATGTTTTCGAGAAGGTCTTCCGTCAGGCATGCCACACAGACTAGACTCACATCGAGTCGAATTACTCGTCCATCGGTGTCAAAGGTAAGATACGAGGGAGGAAGAGATTGGATGTAGGCATCATTTCCAGTCTTGCCCTCTTGTTTCTCCCGGTCGTACTGTTGCTGAGCAAGCGGTGTGCGCTTCTTGCCCTGGGGAAGCCAGTCGCCAAGGACGAGCGCGTAGTATGGCTCGTCCTCGACGATGACGACGTCGTATTTGGCACAGATATCGTAAACGGCCTTCTTACGCTGGGCGAGCATTGTTGCACCGGTAGGGTTTTGGCCGGTGGGAACTGTATAGAATACACGGGGACGCCGTCCTTTGGATTCGTCCCAGTTGCCGAGTACTTTGTCCAGGTACTCGGGAATGACTCCCTCTCCGTCCATTCGAAGGGCGACAACGTCCACCTCGAAAGGCAGGTAGGCGTTCATGGCACCTGGATACGACCACTCTTCGACCAGAACACTGTCGCCTAATTCCAGAAGCATGTTGAAGACCTTGCCAAATCCATCCGTCGCACCGACGTCAAGCAACACGTCCCAGTCGGCATACGCGGGCTTGAATATGGTTTCGACATACTTGCGAAGAAACTTGGGGAACGCGGGGGGGCCGGTCGCCGTTTGGTACTGAAGCGATGTCGCAAGTTGAATCGCCATGGGGTCGCTGGGGTTGTCTGCATACTTTGGAATACTGATCGTCACAGTACGACCAAAGAGCCATTCAAAGAAACCCTGCCTCCTCTCTCGGGGGACGCGAGGCGGGTCGAGAGGAAAGTGGTCGTATGGGAGGACTTGGGCGGACAAGGTCTCGAACGGAAACACGGCGGGGGAGGGGATACCTGAAACACAATCAGAACCTCGATCGATCTCCCACTAGTGTAGAACTAACCTCCCGCTAGCGACACCATGCCCTCCATGCCAGCATATTTGTACAAGTCCTTTAGCTTGTTGGCCTGGCGGTTCTTGGTGATGCGGTTGATGTGATGAGACATGTCCTTGGCAGGCGACAGTGAGCTGGAGCTGTAGCGCCCATCAGGGCGCGTGATGGGAACGTCCATCCCGGTGGATCACGCCAGAGATAGAGGACGAAGGGGAGTGTGAGGGTCTGTGGTGGCGATGGCGCAGCATGGGCTTACCAAAATGCACGCGAGGGGTATATATGTGTCCCTGGTATGCACCCCCGTTGTGTTCCTATCGTGTTCACAGTTGCCCATCGGCCATGGACAACCTATGACTAATCATATCGGCGATATCCGAATTGATTTGCAGGACGCATGACACTGAGCGATATCTCGGGCACCGCAGATCTGATAAGAGCCAAGAGCGCAGTCAAAGCACCCACCTCCAATCTGATGGCATGCTGGATGTGTGCGTGCATCTGGATCATGGTTTACAATGCCTCCTGGCCTCCGGGTCAGAAATGAAACAGGACTTGCGACCGGTTAGCTGCCCAGGTGAGAGAGTGACGCGAGCGGAGCAGCGAGCACAGACTGTGCGAGTGAGGAGGCATGAGGCGGGGCCCAACACCCACTTGCTGCGGTGATTGATTCCTCGTCGCGAGGGCCTGTGGGCTCCCACCCTTCCGAGGGTATGGTCGAATGGCAGCAATAGCTCCTGCGGCCACTCATCTGCGCGTCGGTTGGCACGGCGTCGCCTGCCGAGTGGCGGCGGCCTGTCCCCTAAACTGTGTTCGCCGTGCGTCAGTGGTGGGCAATGGTGATGGCAGTGCTCGCAGACCGTTTGTGGCGCTTCGGGTCCCTCTTGGCTTCAAGCCGTAGTCCTGATCTGCCAGCATCCACATGGTAGCCGCACACTTTCGGGCTCGGCTATGTGCCAATTTCGAGTGCCAAATGGGGTGGGTCCTAAGCGGGTAGCGCGTCTGGAGCTGGAGAGAGGGCCACAAGATGTGTACAGCACAAACACGGAGCGAGAGGAGAACAGAGGTGCTCCCATGACGATCTGGAAGCTGGAAGGGGCGCCAGTCACTTTGCCTCGTCCTGCGGCGGTTGCCCTCCAGCTGACAGGTATCTCTGCCGGCGGGTCCCCTGATCCCCTGAGGACCGAGGCTGGAACTTGACACGAAGATGAGCCTCAAGGCCAAACAACCTGCCCCCCAGGCCCCTGCGCACAAGCCTCCGTCTCGTTTCGCTTTGCTTTGTTCTGCCCAATTTCATTGCGCCAACATCCTCTCTCTCCCTCGATAACTCTCGGTCCTGGACAGCCTCGATATCCTCAGAGTTCGTTTCATACCCCAGGCATGCCGTACCATTCCGTGTTATGCGCTAACCGCGATCACGACCGCGACCACGCAGAATGCCAGCGTGTCCGCTGGACATGGAATTGGCCGGCACGCAGCACTCTTCCTGAGATCACGGTGGTCAGAACGGAATCGTTCCGAGCATGGTCCCTGTTCCTGTTATAAGAGGTCTGAGCGGGCTTGCGGGTACGGGTACCACAGCTTCAGATGCGACGTTGCGTTCAGTTTGGCGTACGAGGGGAGGAGCGTCGGGTATCCTGTCGACAATGTGCAAGAGCCACGCTGAGCCCCAAGGCGTCCAGTGCGTCCAACCAGAACAATGACCCTCGTGCTATGTGTTGGCTTGCCATTGCCAGCCAACCGCTTTAAGCACACCCCGCAAAGACTCTTCCATCTTCCACAGTAACCATACAGTCTTCTTCCCTCTGTCCCTCTCTCAGCGTGTCTCCCGACTTGGTTCTCTTGCTATCTACCGAGCCTTTGTAACTGTACACACCAAACACTCTTGTCTGCCGCTCTCGACCCCATCGGTCACCATGTCTAATCGCCGCCAAGATTCCCAACGCGGCTCTTCGGTGCAAGAGAAAACAACTCGGGGTTCAAGCTCCACTGCACCGCGCAAAGTGCGCTTCAATGTGGGCAACACCTATCATATTGTGGACGTCGTTGGAGAAGGCGCATATGGTGTCGTCGTATCGGCCGTTCACCGGCCTTCAAACACAAAGGTTGCCATCAAGAAGATCGCCCCGTTTGATCATTCCATGTTCACTCTTCGCACGCTGCGCGAACTCAAATTGTTGAAGTACTTTGCAGACGAGGGAGTCAGCGAGAATGTACGTGCAGCTGATAAACTGGAACTGACCTCTCAGATCATCACCATTCTTGACATCATCAAACCCCCATCTTTTGAACAGTTCAAAGAAGGCAGGTTGGCCGCGATTCTACAGCTGACCGAAAGTGTACCTGGTGCAGGAGCTGCTGGAAACCGACCTTCACCGTGTTATTCGGACCCAGGACCTCAGCGACGACCACTGTCAGTACTTTATCTACCAGACCTGCCGTGCCCTCAAGGCCCTTCATTCAGCTGAGAGTGTGTGCGCCTGAGTGTCCTTTGCATCATCTCTAACATGCAGTCATTCACCGTGATCTCAAGCCATCCAACCTCCTCCTCAACGCCAACTGCGACCTGAAAGTGTGCGATTTTGGCCTTGCACGTAGCACGCAGACGGCTGTGCCAAACTCGAGGGAACAGGGGTTCATGACTGAATGTGCGCAGAGACGACGGACAGAAAAGCTAACTTGCAGACGTGGCAACCCGGTGGTACCGAGCGCCCGAAGTCATGCTCTCCTTCCGCATGTACAACAAGTCGATCGATATCTGGTCGATTGGTTGTATCTTGGCTGAGATGCTTAGTGGCAAGCCGCTCTTTCCTGGAAAGGACTAGTGAGTGCTTGTAGTGAACAATAGCTGACAGAAGCCACCATCAGCTCTCGCTCATTCTGGACGTTCTCGGCACACCAACCCTCGACGAGTTCTACGCCATCACTTCACGACGGTCCAAAGACTATATTCGCTCAATGCCGTTCCGCAAGAAGAGGTCCTTCGAGTCATTGTTCCCTAACGTTAACCCCCTGGCAGTAGACTTCCTCACGAGAACGTTGACTTGTGGGTGTCGCAGACGTCCCCAACGTTTCTAACCACCAGTCGACCCCCGCAAGCGCTACAACGTTGAACAGTGCCTCGAACACCCCTACCTGGAGGCGTATCACGACCCCGAGGATGAGCCGACCGCCAAGCCCCTGGATCCGTCCTTTTTCACGTTCGACCGGATGAAGGATGAGATTAGCCGTGAGGAGCTGAAGCGGCTCTTGTATGAGGAAGTCGCGAGTTTCCACCGTGTTTAACGAAGCGGGGGCGCCAGCGGGACGACTGGATATTAACGCGGGGACGGTTGGGATGCCATGGGGGGCCCGGGGGGACCTCCACCAGTATCCTGTGTATCATGGATAGCGATGACAGATTATGACAGTACGATGTTGACGACACTCAGCACTGGCGGTTCTTGTGACGGATGTCCGGATGTCGCGGGTGTGCATTCCTACCACTTGTAAATGGTGGAAATCCAATTACAAGGCGTGTCTAATGTTGGATATTGTGTATTTGTGGGATGCGTGGTGTCCGCATGGCGGCGCGCCAGCGCGCGGCACACGGAATCTGTGACCACACCATGCCGCCGCTCACCGGTTGTCTCGTCTCACTGTCTCATTCTGATCTATCATCTCGCTCCCACACCGCACTCGCTGCCTTGCCCCTGCCTCGCTCTGCCCTCGTCGCGCCCTGGATGCGAGCCGGCCGCTGATTTCCGACTCGGTGTACATATATATCATCACCTATCAGCAGTTCTCAACGCCTCCACTCGGCAGACGACACGCACTTCACTCATTGACCGCTCATTCCAACCACTGTCTCCCTCCCTCACCCACGCCTTTCATCTGTCCACTCACAACCATCGGCAAGCAGTTGTGACCTCCACTGCCCCTGCGCCTCCTGCGCACTTCAACTCGGCATGCCCTACTCGTCCCCAGTGCCGGCCAACGAGGGCGAGTTTGGTGACGGCCCGCCAGTGGCAAGCGGGTCGTGGTCGACAGTCACTGCCGCAGTGACAACACCAGCTGAAGTGTCTCCCAAGGACACATCAACCCCAACCTTTCGCGGGCCCGAGGTCGACCAGCTCCCCCAGCGGCCGAGTCGTCTTGTGCTGGATTCGATTGGTAGTCACCAGAATCCAAAGTCTCCTGTGACAGTGAGTAATCCCCATGAAGGCGTTCTCACGACAAGCTGTCTGCAACATCGTCGTCGTCGTCCTTCAACCCTATCCATTCATGGTCGCCCTTGAATCCAGATGATCAGCCTCCAAGACGTGATCCGTTTGACGCCACCATGTCATTCTCAGAGGACCCCTTTGGACATAGGTCCAGTGAGAGTTCGTCTGGCGATGATTTCGACTTGGGAACGCGGGCGACTGCCCAGCCTGCTCCTCCCCCACCATTCCAAGCCTTTCAACCACGAGATCTTCCCTCCAGCCAACAATCGTTTGACAGCCTACACTCCTCGCTGTACTCGGACCCAGGGACCCTACTCCATCAACCGCAACCACGACCCAGCGGCCCCCTCGACCCGTATTTCTCGGCTTCACAACAGCTGACAGACTCGCTGCAGACAGCAATTCAAACTCTTCGCTATGTGGTGCCGCCACACCTCTTCGAGGACGCCAATGAGCAGCAGTACGCCGGCTGCTCTATCCAGATGCCAGCGACCTCCATTTCAGCGCTACTCACTACGTTGCGCGGCCTCAACTACCTGTCTGCCAACCTCGTGCCTATCTGTGGTGGTCAAGCTGGTGGCGCACGCGTGGTCCGGGAATTCGAGCTAGGCCAACTGGTGCAAAACGTTGCCGATGAGCTCGGTGCGGAGTTGGTGCAGGCCGAAGTTGAACTTGGGCTACTGCGAGGTGACGTTGGGCTGCGAAGCTTGCACCTCCTGGGCGACCGTGACGGCATCGGATATCTTCTCAGTCATGTATGTGTACATGATGATACCCTAGCATTGACCGACTCCAGGTTATCCGACAGATTCTAGCTGTCGCAAACAAGGGCGATACCATCGAGGTAGCTTTCCAAGCAATCTCCCATTCTCCACGCCGCATGTCCGAAATGAGTCTGACAGACTCTCCTTCGGCTTCACCGGCTCCCTTGTCACCTGGCACTGATATCTTGTGCACATTTGAGATCCTTCATAACGTTAATCAAACGTTGGACCTCAATGTCGCTACCCCTCGCGCTGAGCTATTGAATCCATTTACGAACCTATTGGAAACACGCGCACCGATGGCTGCAAAGTTGGACACGCCGTTATGCAGTCGCTTGCTGCGGCAAATGAACGCATGGATCAAGTCCGATGTCGCCGCATCGTCGCCAGGGGTTAGCAGCATACGAAACGCCTACGAGTTATCGCTAGTTCTTCCTACTGGGCGCAAAGGGCGGACCACATTCACTGAAGACGATGGTCCTCGACCACCGCTGGGTGGTGGAGCGGCTCCTCTACCGTCAATGGGCGACCTGACTGAATTTATCGAGACACTTCGCAATCGGAAAGTGACATTATTTGCGAGCGACGCCAACCCGCTTTCCCGGCAGCTTGTGAACTACCTCACAAATTTGGGCCTCGAAGTCTTGCGGATTGACGCGCCAACTTCTGAAGCACCCGTGCCGTCGAGACTTGTGATTGTTGACGACGATCTGCCTGTCCTTCGTCGAGAGTTGGCGCGATTGAAACCGGACTCCCTGAGTTTGCGTCGACCCCTCAAACGACCTGGTCTCTTTCGAGCGTCGAAGACCGTGCCGCACATGCGCCAGTCGCTACCAGCAACGACTATCATCTACTTGACAAGTATTGACAAGTACCAGCAGGTGAAGGACGCCCTGCTGGGTCTCTGCATGGGCGGCCATCCGGAGACGTTGGTTATTCCAAAGCCTGTCGGGCCTCAGCGGCTTATCGCCTCCCTGTACGTTGCCATTCGCCAACCAGTCGTCCACCCGGCTTTCTCCCCAATTGCAACCAGCCCTCGGTCACCCCAGATTTCTTCTGGCAATCGAACTCCCACTGGCGGTCCTCAGGAAGGCTTCTTCGACTCGGTCGACCTTCAAGTAGAAGCTACGCCTCAAAGGGCCCGATCCCCTCTTGGCGAATTTCCGCCTTCTATGGTACGGGATAGCCCCCGACTGCCGATTTCTACTCCTGGACTCGATACACCGGCGTCTGAGTACTTCTCACGTGCATCGAAATCTACGTCTGGGGCGTCTGGGGTCGTCCTCAAGAGTCCTGACGGTCGACCATTAGGCGTGTACTTTGAACCTCCTGGGAGCGGGAGGTCTGCTTCTTTCAACCAGTTGCCAACTCGCAAGTCAAGCAGTCAAAGAACACCATCCGACAATGGACTGGTGACTTCACCAAGCGATTCCGTGCAGAGCAGCCGTCGAGCGTCGGCGATCTCCAACTCCACGGAGGAGTCGGCTCCTCAGGACGAGAGGGATCTCCCGCCACCCCCGTCGATAGGTCGTCGCAAAACGTTGCCGACTCCGCCCGATGCCACGCCGATCTTCGCTCATGGCCGAGAGCGTTCAACTACTGTCACTCGCCATGCCGACGATCGCAGAGACAAGCAGTTGCCTGATGCCAGCAAGAACCGGCTTGCTCGTCCTCCGATGAAGGCGGACGTCGTGGTACCGCCAATTAACGTGCTGATCGTTGAAGGTAGGTGCGCTTGTTTGAGTTTCAATTGACATCAGACAACCCCATCAACCAGAACATTCTCAGCATGTTCTTCCGCAAGAAGAAGATTCGACACCAGACGGCCAAGGACGGGCTGGAGGCCGTGGAGAAGTGGCGGACAGGTGGTTTCCACCTGATTCTGGTAGGTGATGTCCGTGGATCTCCGAGCTGACATAAGATGGACATTCAGCTCCCTGTCATGGACGGAATCGAAGCAACCAAGGAGATACGCAAGTTGGAGAAGAGCAACAACATTGGCGTCTTCCCCAGCACGCCCTTGGGTGACAACCAGCGTCCAATTGAAGCTCCTGCATCGTCGCCCTTCCGTTCCTCGGTCATTATTGTCGCCCTTACCGCGTCGTCCTTGCAAACAGACCGTGTCGCTGCTTTGGCTGCTGGTTGTAACGACTTTTTGACCAAGCCGGTGTCTCTCAAGTGGTTGGAGAAGAAGACAGTAGAGTGGGGTTGCATGCAGGTAAGACGACCGTGGGTAGAGTGTTACTGACGTCTCAGGCCCTCATTGATTTCGAAGGATGGCGGCGCTGGAAGGGGTCTGATACGGTTGACCCGTCAGAGACGAAGAGAGGGTTCCAGACTGGACCAGAGGCGGCCGCGCTCAAGGTCGCGAACCGCTTGCGTATTGACCGCCACAAATGGCGGCCGGCGAAGAAGAATGAAGATAAGGATAAACCCCTTCCCACTCTACCCTCACAGCAGTTGTAGCTCTCTATGAACACACAATGCATTGTCTACTCTACAGGCTGAGCTGCCAGCGGCCCTCAGCAAACGTAACCTTGACACCGGCCAAAATATCGGACTGGTCCACAGTCTTCTCCTTCCCCTGCGCCACCCTCTTCAGCCACTCGGCAAGGGTAACAGCGCCGTCTGACTTGTCCTCAAGCTTGGACATGTGCTTGCGAAGACGCTTCAATGCCTTGTCAGACGGGACAGATGCTGGGGCCTCAGTGGCGTCCTCAGTCTTGTCATCGTCGTCGCGCTTGCGCTTCTTCGCGAGAGGAACATCGGTCTGCGGTTCCGACTCGTTCTTAAGGCGCGAGTTAGCCTTGGAGCCCGTTCCGCCCTTGTCGCCCTTGCGCTTCTTCTTCTTGGCGTCCTTGCCGTCCGCGTCCGCTGCCGAGTTGGTCTCTGGAACATCGGGGGTCCCAGCGTCTGACGCCGGCGTCGAACCCCACGTCCGCATGCCACCCTCTGGTGCTGTCCGGTTCTCTCCCGTGACGCTCTTGCGCGTCATGCCGCCACCGAATCCGCCATTTTGCCCTTGGGGGCCACCAAAGCCGCCGCGCGCACCGAATCCGCCACGTCCGCGTTGCGCAAAGCCGCCGCGCCCGCGCGGCGAGGCGCCACCACGCGCATCGCTGTTGCCGCTCTGCAGCTGATTGAGGCGGGAGGGGTGGATTCCGTTCGTTCCCGCACCTTCTGGTGCCGGGGAGTCGGCTGGGGTGGATGTGAAGGAGGTGGCAGGCGTAGCCTTCTGCGAGCCCTGCTGCTGCTGCTGTTGGCCCTTGCGCGGGCCGCGGTACAGCGAGCCCTGGTACTTTTCGGCCTCGGAGATGCAAGACGTGTGTGACTTGTAGTCCTGGTTCTGGAAGGTCGTTGAGCAGTCTGAGCGGGGAGGTCAGTCACCCGCCGCCAACACAGTTACGAGTCACTCACCAAGGCAGGTGAAAGAAGCCCAGCAACGCTGGCGGTGCTTGTCGAGCTGCGGCTTCTTGACCGTGTCGGCACACCCGTCACACCTGCTGTCAGCACGCTGTTGATGATGGCTGCTCACTGGAAAGAGACCATTTTGGCTTGTTTGGGTTTTATTGTCAAGAGTCACGACAAGATCGCGCGCGCCGGCCTTGACGTCCTCAACGAGACATTTTTCTGAAGATTGAAAGCACATCACGTGATTTTGAGTTTTTGCTTGGTGGCAAATCTCGCGGTGACTTTCCAGACAGCGGAACCAAAAAGGGTGATTGGGACGCGTGCTGATGTGTGACAAGAGATCCAGTGAGACGCGTCGTCCACTCATCCCTCATCAACATCATCCGCGTTGCGTTGCCACCTTCCATCTCCAGAGCTCCCGTCCTGGTATCTAGCACCATGTCTCGTCTCGGTCCTGAGCGTAAGTGCTGACTTGCCGCCTGTTGGGAAGCCCCTAGGATGGACAATGACGCTGTTCTCTGCGCTGCCCCGTTCTCCTCCTGACAACAGCCCGTGTCAACGCCAAGTACCTCAGCGCCCACAAGGGCCAGACCGTCCGCATCACCGTCAAGGTGCTCGGGCACAACGCTGACTCTGCCACGGGGCTGACAAGCGATGGGCAGGAGGTGAGCGAAAGAAAGAAGCTTCAGCGCATCAAACTAACCTTGCCAGGTGACGATCCACACGATGCGCGTGAGTACGGACTGACCAAGCGGGATCCCTTTACTGAAATTTCAGGACATGCAGATCGAGGACTCGTTCGTGGAGGTCATCGGCCAAGTCAAGGATGACCTGACTGTCCGCGCGCTCACGACAATCGGTCTCGGCAACCAGCTAGACATGAAGGCTGTGGACGCTGTTATCGAGTTCGCCCACTCTCCAAAGGGCGAGGGTGTTCTCGCATGAACAAATGAGTAGATGATTCCAGTATGGCTTCCAAGGCCAGTGTATCAGTATTAGTGTTCAGATGCCACCACTGTGTAGATAGGTACAGTGACATGCATGTCATGGGCGACCAAGGGGCCTGGGTATCGGGTCGCCACTCGCCATCTCCTAAGCAATATCTACAGTTACGCGGCGTTGCGAAGTACTTGGGACAGTCAGCAAATGAACATGTAGAAGGTCTCAGAGCCATGGCCTCCGGGATGCTCACCAAGAATGACCGAGTCCCCGCGGAGGAACATTTTGCTATGTTGTCAGTGTCTGCACACATACATCCTCCACTGTGGGCATTCCGGCCATTGCTTCCACAGCGATACGACATCACCTCGTTCGGTCCGAAGTGCGCAATGGGGACATGGCAACCCACATCCACGGTGATGTTGGAGCCCGATCGTCGTCGACGATTGCAGCCATCCACCTTGGTCTGTCCGCGTCCATACCACTAGCCCACATGGCATACTCACGAAATAAAGCGGTCCTTGTTCACGGGCTTTGCGTTCTTTCCCTTGGGCGTCTCGACCCACATCTGCAGCGCGTGAGCCATGACGACAACATCACGACTCGACATGACTCACCTCCTTGACGTTCTCCAGTACCATGTTGGCATGGCGGTCAAAGGCCTTGACGCGGCCGAGGAGCTTCTTGTTGTTTCGCAACGAGATGAGCACCTGGTTGTTGTTGCGCACCGCCTGTTGCAGCACGGATAGCGGGCCCTGCGAAATCTCCCACTCCTCCAGCTCGCGGATCTGCGACTCGTCGAGCTCCGACTTCGGGACGGACGCGTACTGGCTGTGTGGTGTCAGCAATACCTCTGGAGAGCGATGGTCGTGCGTTCTCACCTCATGGCTGGAGTTGGTCGTAGAGAGCGCGGTGATTGGGATGGACAAACAATGATCTTGATGCAACATTAATGATGACCGCAAAGGACAAGCCAGGCTCAGGCGGCGTTTCGGCATTTTGATTCCGTGGCAGACTGACATCTCAGCGGATACCCCTCACACGGTTCTTTTCAAAAGATGGTCAATCTCGGAAATCACAACCCCTCCACTTCACCCACCCCGTCGAGCAATGTCCGCGACCAAAGGCAAGGTAGGCACGCGCGCGGCGCAGAGAAACGATGGCATTTGAGAAGAGTCTCACCAGGCGCAGACTGCCCTCGCGCTGACGCGCGTCTGGCACCACACCTCGGCACAGGACCGCGTCCTCGGAAACCTCGCGAGCCGCATCGCCTGGGTGCTCATGGGAAAGCACAAGCCCACATACGACCCCGCAGGTGCGCTGGAAACTGCTCCGGTGGAGCGGTAAGGACCGCGGACGTGCCGCTGACCGCTACAGTTGACGCTGGAGACTACGTTGTTGTTTCGGATGCGCTCAACATCCGCCTGACAGGAAACAAGTCGGTGGACAAGATGTACCGTCACCACTCGGGCTTCATTGGCGGCCTCAAGGAGGTTCCGATTAGGCGTATGCGAGAGCGGCGGCCGGAAGAGGTGCGTGGAGCGGGACGCTATGACGGCGCGTTTGCAGGAAGCTGACTTGCAGATCATCCGCCGGGCTGTTTCGGGTATGCTGCCGAAGAACACGTTCCGCGACCGCCGACTGGCACGCCTCAAGATCTTCCCCGGTCCGGCGCCCGAGGTGTACCAGCAGAACGTTCTCCGCACCTGGCGCGACGAGGCGGCGGCCAAGGTCGCCGCGTCGGCGGCCCAGAAGACACAGTAGACTCCTGGGACCAACAATCCACCCCTCAGCACACATACCCTTGTACGACAATTCATGCACTCATAGTCAACACGCACGCACGCACATGTGCCCCGTGTCTCTCGTCTCCCCGTTCGTAGGCATGGCATGCATCAAAAGCAGATAGGACAACAATATATACTCTAGTTGAGGGGCTTACGGACGACCCACAGGGCCATGGGAGTGAAGAGCTTGGTCTGGCCGCCGGCGACGAGGGCGTCCGCGGCGGTCTTGAGGCTCTCTCCGACCTCCCAAGTACCCTTGGGAACGAGGCCGACCTTCTCGAGAGCCCAGACCGAATTCTGGGTGATGAACTTGCCGACGGTGCTCATGCGGAAGACGGTAACCACTGAGAGGTCAGAAACGCGCAAACCCGATGATAGATGAACTCACTGTCCCAGATGGTCTGTGCCTTGCGGATGTCACCCTCGAGGGGGTAGTACCAGGGAACGTCGTCGCCGCGGTCGGCAAGGTCCTCCTCGACAATGATCTCAAAGCCAACGGCCTTGAGGGCCTTGCGGGCGGCGTGCAGTGTGCGCATCTCGGCGATACCGTCACCGACCTCGATGCCGTGGGCAATCTCCTTGTGCTTGGGGATGGACGGGTCCCACTCGTCGGTCATGCACCACTCGTACACACCGAACTGGAGCGTTAGACACACACCACAGAGAGACTGTGGACCGGGCACTCACAATGCCTCCGGGCTTGAGGACCTTGAAGACCTCGCCGTAGACGCCCTCAAATGTCGGGGCGTGGCACGTGGCCTCAATAGCGTAGACGGCGTCGAAGCTGTTCTCGCCAAACTGCTCAGCGAGGGCCATAAAGTTGCCCTTGACGAACGAGACCTTGTCGGAGAGACCGGCCTTGGCGGTCTTCTGGCGGGCGCGGAGAACCTGGAACTCGTTGTTGTTGATGCCAACAATGTTGGCGTCCGAGAAGCGGGCGATCTCGCGGGCGGGGCCGCCGACACCACAGCCGACGTCGAGCACGCGCATGCCGGGGCGGAGACCAATCATGGACGCGAGGTAGTGCTCGTGGCGGGCAAGAGCCTGCAGGAAGCCCTCGCCCTTGTAGAAGCGGCAAAAGTGGAACGACTGGGCCCAGCCGTACTCGTACAGCTCGGTCGCGCCGTCGTAGTAGCCTGTGGGTCAGCGGCGGAAGAGAGAGCGCCAGGAGCAGAAAGCCGCAGGCTGCGCACCGTTGACGAGGTCGGTGTACTGGTCGAGACGGTTCGACTTGTCCGTCTCGCCGTCCTTGGCGGCGTCCTTTTGCCAGAACTTGGTGTAGTTGGAGACACGGGCCTCGGAACGAGCGTCGGCGACCATTGTTATTATTTGGGGGCGGGGGTAAAACGAGAGAGAGAGAGTGAGAGAGCGAGAGAGAGAGAGAAAGACCAAAGGACAAGTCACAGACGACCAAAAGAAAGGAGAGAGTACAGACCGAGATACGGCAGATGTGGTGGTTGCAGCGGGTCTTATGAGACGCGATTCTGATCGCCACGGCGCCGGCCAAGGGGCCAGGGACGTGGCCAGGTGCTGCGGTGGGCCGTTTTTTTTTTTTCCTCCTGCCGGCAGCGCGCGCAAAGTGGAGGGCGCGCCAAAGTCTGGTACGACTGGCGGAAGGGACGGATGCGCCACGTGTTCCCGATATCGATCGTACGTCTTTTTTCTTGCGCTTGCGGCGGAAAGCGGCAGACCCTGAGATGGGCTGCAGAGTGGCCGAACCGCACGCGAGGGGCATGCTGGGGACACGAGATACCCACGCGAGACGCACGCGAGTAACACCCGACCCCTTTGCCCCCACCAATGGCATGCCCCCCTCCCCCGCACGGCACGCGCAGTCAGCAACTGCACGTAACCGCGGACAGTCTACTGGTGGAGCGGACGGTTGTAAACGCCGCGGCTCAGCCGAACTGCGAATCGTCGCCGCCCACGACGATATCCACGTTTGTTGGACGCCGAGGAGACATGGGACGAGAGGTGGTTGGTGACGCCATGACACCATTCGACCCGGGTTTGCAATGCCAGGCTGCGCATCTGGTATGCACACGCAGAGCCGCATGGCCATCCGGAGCGGTGCGGCACCACGCGCCACACGGCGGCGCTCGACCACGCCACCAGCAGCGTAGCCGCCGCGGCCGTGGTCTCTCCGCCGACTTGGGCGTGTGTCTTATCGATCCGCCAGGCGTGGGACCCTCGAGCACCAGCTGGCGGAACCGCCGCCCATCCACCACAGTTGCAACCGCGTCGGTGCTCTGCGCGCCTGCCCTATCAGCATATCAGCGCCGATGCTGACAGATATCTCGCCCGCGGGAGCGGATCAGCGGAGCTACGGAGATAGCGTCCCACCCCCTTACGTCATTCCTCGGTCTTCGGATCTGGCCTCGTCGGATCTCGCCACCCATTGTTACGCGCTACCATTGCGGACCAGCGGAGATTGAGATGACGTCGGCGCGCACCGCTCCGTTGTCCACTGCTCGATCGCTCCGGTCGCCACCCGGCCCCCACCTCGCTGCAGGCCGCTGGCCGCCGGCCGCCGCCTCGCCGTCATAACGTCTCCACTGGATGCGTCTGTGTCCAGTCCCGCGAAGCCGACCATCAGGGATCACGTCTCCCCCAACGCTGTCCCCCCCCCTATCGTCGTCGCCTCGGTTGACATCTCTCTCCCCCTGCCATCCATCGTTGGGATCACCACTACTAACATGAGCGGTCCCAGTGCCATGAACGGGTCCACTGTCAAGCCAGCGGCCCTGGACAAGCCCGCAACCCACCTCAATGGCAACGGGCACAGCCACACGAACGGCTCGGCGGCACCGCGGTCGCACCCCCCTCTATACTCGATCCCCATCAAGCAGCGGCCGCCTGGCTGCGGCTCATGGTTCGCCAAGATCCTGTTCCCGATCGTCTTCAACCTGGGCGGCATCGGGATCAACAGTGTCCAGTTCCTCTTCCTGCCGCTACTCGTCATTCCCGGCTCTGGGCGCCGTTACTTCGACGCCGCGATTGACTGGACCAAAGATGGTTTCGGGCGTCTGCGTGCGTTCTCCTGTACCCCCCCCCCCCCCCCCCCCCCCCCCCCCCCCCCACCCCCCCCCCGCCCCCCCCCCCCCCCCCCCCCCCCCCCCCCCCCCCCCCCCCCCC
>JALJEG010000086.1:6583-35009 GCA_023653615.1 Apiotrichum siamense
GGGCCCCGGCGAGGCGCGCCCGGCGGGGGCCTGTCGCCCGTGGGGCGCCGGGGCCGCGATTCCCCCCCCCCCCCCCCCCCCGGTTTCCGACGGTGGGTACCTATGGCCTGGCCTGGGGACCGGCCGGTCACGACGTGCCTTGCCCTGCCTCTGCGCTCCGCGGTCCGCGCTCGACGCTCTGGTAGCCGTCGACCGCCGCGGGGCACAACCGCGGACGGCACTTGGTATCTCGGGATCTGGAACCACCCTGGGACGCGCCTGAGGGACGCGCCCTGTGGCCTCAGGGTCGCGTTGTCGGGTCGTCGAGTTCGCACCGTCGCGCCACAGGACCGAGCAACAGGGGCAGCTGTCGCATGGCCCAAGCGAGCCAGCAGCTGCGAGGGCTCCTGTACAACGACAGTGGAGGGCGGGCGGCACGGGGCAGCGGCTGCCGTGGTGGCCGACGGCATCCGCGGGGTCGTCGGCGTGCAATACCACAACATCCACGCGTGCCCCGTCCACGCGTGCCGGGGGGGGAGGGAGGGGGGGGTGTCTGAGGGCGCCTTGGCCCGGCAGATGGCCCCTGGCACGAGCTCCAGCTCGCAAGACGGGCGCGTGAGGAGGCCAGAGACACGCTCGCGTGGGTCTGTTGCAGAGTGCCACGCGCGAGCACGGCTCGAGTTCCTGCATGTCTAGTTACACAAATGAGTATGAGAATGAGAATGAGAATGAGAGAGAGAGAGAGAGAATGACAGGCAAGCCCCGAATCGCACATCGCACCCACCACCGCACAGAGCGGCCATACCGCCACGCTGTGTGCCGCTACTTGCCGACGGACACGGCGTTGGCGCCGGTCGGCTCCCACCGCTTGCGCGACGGGGGCGGCGCACCTCCTCCACCCGCGCGGCCGGCCCAGCCGCCATCTGTCCGCGGACGCTTCGCAGCGTGGTCGCCCTGCGTGGTCAGTTGGCCCGCCCTCCCCATATAGTCGACCGGTCGCACAAGCGACAGACTCACCGCCTTGACCTTGACACGACGGCCATTGCGCATCTTGAAACCGTCCGGCGCGTCGTCCTGCGCAGCCGACTCGGGTGCGCCGGGGGCGTCCGGCAGCGCCGTGCCATTCTTGGCCGCCTCCTCAGCCTCCTTCTCCGCACGCCGCTCGCGCTGCCCGCCGACACGCGTATTCCGCTCGGCAATCTTGCCGCGGCGCGCAGCCGATCGCCCGCCGCCGCCGGCTGTCAGCTCGACATTGATGCGGCGCTGGTTGAGGATCGTGTGGTGCAGGCGGAGACAGGCCTGCATCTCGGCGCCGGTGGCGAGCTCGACGAACGCGATGCCACGCGACTTGGGCGGTGTCTTGGACCCCGGCGCGGCCTTCTCGGTCAACAGCCGGACGGAGGGCGTGCGGCCTGGAGGTCAGCAGGGAAAATTAGAGAGCGGAGGGGGCAAAGGTGGGAGACGTACCGGCCGCCTCTGAAAAGTGCTTCTCCACATCCTGCCGCGTCGACTTGTATCCAAGGTTTCCTGCGCGTAAGTCGTGTGCACGGCTGCGTGTTCCTCGCCGGAACTCACCGATGAAGAGGATGTAGCGCTGCTTTATATCCTTCTTCGTCTTCTTCTTTCCGTCCTCGTCGTCTTCTTCGTCGTCCTCGTCCCAGGCCGTCTTGGCCTTGGCCTTGGCCTTCTTCGCCTTGCCCTTGTCCTTCTTGGGCTCCGCGCTGGGGTCGTCCTCGTTCGCGGCCCCGCTCTCGGCGTCTTCGCTGTCTCCGCCCTCGCGCTTCCGCTTCTTGGATCCGTCTCCAGCCCCTGCCTTGTCGCCCTTTGCGCTCTTCCCGGCCACAGGCGCCTCTGCCGGTGCCGGTTCCGGAGCGTCGTCGTCGCCGCCAAGATCGAGGTCCGCCTCGGGCACGTCCTCGGGCTCCTCGACGCCCCGCTTCTTCGCCTTTTGCTTGGCGCGGAAGGCGAGCGCCTTTTGCTGCTTCTTCGTGAGGTTCTCCGACATGGCGCGCGGGTCGGAAATGCTTGGTTGTGTGGATGTTGGTGGCAAACTGCAGCGCTTCACGACATCAACAATCCTTCGCGGGTGGAGATCAACTTTTGGGACCACGTGACCTGTTACGTAATTGTTGCGGGGAGCTGACATTACGTCATGAGAGTGCATGGGAGCGTTTAGCCCAGTTCTCAGGTCATGACAAACGTCCATGGGCTATTGTACATCTATGAAGCTCGCTTCCTGTTCGCGTCATCTCGAGCGTGATCATTTAGATCGCATACTGCATGGTCAACCTGGGGGTATGTGGGGCAACACGCACCTTCTTGGTGTACTCGCGAGCCTTGGAGTCGAAGGAGGCATAGTCGTTGCGGTACTGGTCGGCCTGGGGGTGTCAATGGCAGGCAGCGCAAGCGGCAGCGCAGGCCGCAGCGCAGGCCGCAGCGCGGGCGGCAGCGCGGGCGGCAGCGCGAGCGCCTTACGATAGAGGTCACAAGAGGGTCGTCAGGGTTCGGAGACTCGAGGAGGTTGTACAGCGACAGCAGGACTGCAGCGTCAGTGGCCGGTCTCGAGATCCAGGCACTCACCGGCAGGCATGCGAGTGTTGGGCTTCCAGACGTCGGGCTTGAGGATGCCAATGCAGATGCTACGATTGTCAGTGGCCGCACGGCGGACAATGACGCTGCTGCCAAGCCGGAACCCACCTTCCGTCCGAGTCAATGTTCGGGTGGTACATCTTGTTCGTAAAAGTAATCTGCCGGTGTGAGCCGGTGCGCGCAAGGGCGGAACCGCGCCATCCACGCGGCGCCATCCAGCTGTGCTGGTCGCGGAGGCCGTTTGCAGCACAATGCGCGGACGACGCCTCTCCCCGCGACCAGGTCCTCTCGCGGCCTCACCTTGGGCGCCTTGAAGGGAAAGTCGTGGCCAAAGGTGACGTCGAGACCAAACTTGCCGCCCTCGTACGGCGTGCCCGCCTGGACGCATGCTGTTCAGCACCATGGACACAAGAAGCCGCCGCCCAACACGCACCGGTCCGTGCATGACGACCTTCCACTGGAGAATGTTCCGCTCGCTGGGCTCGACGTAGATGCCCTTGAGGGGGTTGCCCATGAGCTCGGCGAGTTCCTATGCGGTGAGCAGGCGTGCTGGCGTGCGCGGCGGGCGACCTGCCTTCTGAGCACGCTTCGTGGCTGCCGACGACATGGTGGCGGGTGGTGGTGAAGCAGTCGAGACGAGGAGAGCAATGGAGCGAGACGTGCCGGAGCCTTGGCCCCCGCCTGGCGCAGACGGCGAGCCCCGCGACCGCCCTCCACCCGCGGGACCAAAGCAGCCGTCAGGGAGCGGCTAGCGCGAAGTGCGCTGCTCGACGTCGAGCGTGTCCCCAGCAGCGTTCTCGACGTGTTGCATGCATCCATGTCCGCAGTCGGCTGCCCCAGCACGTCTTGCTAACCCCCCTCGCGCTCGGTGGATCCCCATCATCAACACCCCCGGCAACCATGCGGTTCCTGTCCCTCGTGGGCCTCGTAGTCTCCGTCGCATCCACCGCCGCCGCCGCCGCAAAGGCCGGCAAGGGCCCGGCGTGTCTCGCCTCTGGCGACGAGGCTGCGATCAACGAGGCCTTTGCCCAAGGTACGCGCAGCTCTGTGCACGCTCTCGCTGACGGGTGCCAGGCGGCAAGGGGACAACCGTGTCCTTGTGCCCTGGTTCGGTCCACAGGCTCAGCGCGCCCATCTACCTTACGGCACCGTCGCAGACGCTGACCACTTTGGGCTCCGCCAAGGGGCGCGATCGTGCAATGCTCATCGTCGAGGGCGCAGAAATGGCAGTGGCCGTCTTGTACGTCCTGCGCGGTGCTGCACCCATTTTCTGCGTGGCTGACAGGCAGTGCCGACTGCAAGCAGTGCTCGTGGGCGACCATCTCCAACCTCATCATCGACGGGAACCGGCCCCAGCTGCTCCGCGTCCCACTCGGCGGCGCCCTCATCGAGATTGGCAACGGCGAGGGCCAGAAAGTGATTGGATGCAGGCTCTACGAGCCCCGCGGCTGGAGCGCACTGCATGTGCGAGAGGGCGACTCGCGCAACTGCCGCAAGGCGTATGTCGCTGACAATGAAGTCGTGCGTGGAGTGGACACCAGGCGCCCAGGTCACGGTGGTGCTGACGTTCCAAGGGACCCTGCGGAGAAGAGTGGGACGACGAGTACGATGGGATAGTGGAGAGGGATCCAACGTTTGGGAACCCTCGGGCCGATGGTATCAGTGTCGCGTGCAAGGACTCGGTCGTGGAGCGTAACGTGCGTGTCGCCAAGCGCCGCTCAAGAGCTCACGTTGACAGATCGTGTTCGACGCGACCGACGGCGCGATTGTCCTCTTCGGCTCGGCCGGGACAGTCGTGCGAGAGAACGACATCTACTCCCGGACCCGGGTCGTGCTGGGCGGTATCAATCTCGTCGACTATGACCCCTGGGACGGCGACTACACAAATGTGCGAGTGCACCACAACCGGCTCTGGGCACATGGACGCTTTTTCAAGGTGGGCATCGTCGTTGGGCCGTCCAGCTGGTCAGACGACACGGACACCATCGTCTACGGCGGGTCTGTCACCGACAATATGTTCAGCGGACAGCACTTTGGCTATGCGCTCGTCGTATCCTCCGCGGAAGGCTTCACCGTGGCCCGGAACAAGGTCGCCGAGGACGCCAAGTTTATCGGCGTTCCCGGCCCGTCATGCCCCACTGCACCCCCCAACGGCCCGCCGACGGCGTTCCTCATCAACCGGCACAGCGCAAAGGGTGCATTCCAGAGCGAGTTTGAGAATGGCGAGGTGCAGCACAGTATGTACCTCCATGCGGGCGTAGAGGTCGCAGCTGACAAACGGCCAGTCATCTGCATCGAGATGCCACCAGACGCCAACGGCGAAGGGTACCGCCCGTGGCGGTTCCGCGACTCACCTGATGCCGTTGCTGTCAAGGATGCAGAGGACCCGCATATCGGGGCCAGTCTTGAAGGACGCCTCGCCGATGCGCTGGTAGGGTACCAGGCCAACCTCCTCCTGGCGATCCGGGACGTGGAGGAGCGCATGCAGCAGCGTGTGCGCGCGGTTGAGGAGCACTCCTTGCCTGGCCGCGCGCGTGATGGGGCCAAGGACCCTGGCGGCGGAGGCGGCGGCGACAGCCATGGCACCGACCCCGACTCTGCCCGGGTAGATGAGCGCATCCGCGCGCTCGAGGACGGGGGAGCCCGAATCGCGCGCGAGCTCAGCCTCATAGCACGTGAGCTCGACATTGTTGCCGCGCAAATCAAGGAACGTGCCGACCTCGACCGTCCAATCCTGGAGGACGTGTACAAGAGCGTCAAGGCCGCCAAGGCGGCGTCCGTCCCTCCACGCGCACCTCTTGCCGACCCGGAGGGACGCCCGAGCATGTCGGCCACATCGGCGGGGTGCCTCAGCGACGCAGTGGCGGCCCATGGTACGCTCCTTGTTGTCTGCGGCGCAGTGCTCGCGCTGGCGCTTGTGCTCGCAAAGTGGCGACCGCGCCGCATTGTCAAAGCCAAGGGCATCTAGATCGAGTGTACGTCGCTGCAAACGCCGTGCCAGCCACTGGTGGAACCGGGAAGGTCTCCGGCGACGGAATGGAGACTCGGCCGGAGCGCAGCTATGCAATGGCGACGCCAACTCCAACGGCAACGGCAACGGCAGCGGAGACGGTGCACAAAACGTTCTGTTGCCGAGTCTAGCCAGGTTCCAGGTTCCAGGTTCCAGGGCCACATGCTCGGAACAGTTCCTTCCGTATATACAGGCACACGCCTGGAACGGCCTCCATCGTTGCTGCTCATGGTAACACCGGCGGCTGCCAGCCTCGGCAGAGCTGCGCAGTTGCAGAGTGTGGAGTGTTGAATGGGTTGCCTGGTGCGTTGTCCGTGGTATACGGGCCGACCGCATGACCGCAGTTGGTAGTTGGTGCGACAAACCCTTTCCATTTTTAGTTAGATGGCCGTACCGAGTAGATTATGATAACGATCATTGATATCCCGTTCGAGATGATACCCTTAGATGGCTTACAGTTTGTCGGGGCCCGGATCACTGCGTTACCGAGCAGCAGGAACAGTCTAGCGCCACGGTGATGCATCGATTCTTATACAGAGCTGAGAGAGTGTACCAGTTGCACTGGGATACTGTAGACGGAAGACGAGAGAACTGCTGGGATCCCAGCTGGCACACGAGGGAGAGGACAGAGAAAGCGAACAGGGGAGACATACAGATGACCTATTGTGCAAATATATGGCGGCGGTGGTGACCTAGGCGGCACGCTTTATTTTTAGCGGTTGCTTGCGAGTCAGGATGACGAGGGAGGAGATAGGGGCAGACAATGACGGGGTATGCCTTTTAGATGTGTTTGTGCGGTTGGATCAAGTTTGGATTGCTAGCGGAGTTCGGTCAGGGGCGATGAGGAGGAGGATACAAAAGGCCAGTGGGTAAGATACACTGCCCGTCTTCGCGCACGAGAAAGACGGGAACTTGCATGCCAACGTGAGCGGAAGGCTCGGCGGCAGCCATCACTTCTTGGCTGGAAGAGTCAGCGTGGATGCTCGTGTGGCGTACGATATCTGCAAACTCACCATCGAACCTCGTTGTGGTTCGCTACTTGGTCACCGTAGTACACCTGGTACAGGGGCCCACCGTCTGGGCGCTTGGCAAAGTTCTTGCCGTAGAATGTAACTAGCGGCATTGTGGCCATGGACGTGTACTGGTGGTTGTACTTGTTGGGAACCGTCTCGGCACTCATGTTAGGCGGAAGGAGTTTGTTTGCAGTCGGGAATGGCGCAATAGGTTCGGTGGGCTCCGTGACATATGGCGGAACGTAGAAAGTGTAGGTGACCTGTTCCGTACTGACAATGCTCCAGATGCAGACGTCACCGACGTTGAGGGTCCAGTACTGTCTGTCGCTGTTGGGGGAGGCCTGCGAAAGCGCATTGGGCATGTATTCGTACGAATTGTTCCACGAGATATCGCCAGAAGCGCGCTTCTTGTGCATGGTGGGGCGCTGGAGAGGACCGCGCGAGGCGGAACCAGTGCGCTGACGGCGGACAGGTCCACCGTCGGTCGACGCAGGGAGGGCCATCTCGCCCGAAAGAGGAGAGAAGAGCGCGGATGAAGAAGACTTGCGGCTGTGGCTGCCAAAGTAGTCGCCAGCAGACGAGGCCGACGAGATGGGGCTCGAGGGGTTGGATGGCAGGCCGACGGTACCGTTATGGGGCGTCATAGGGAGCACACCGAAACGGGCCTGTGGCGTGTTTGGCATGCTGGAAGGGCGCGATCCGCCTCCGCTACCGCGGGTGGTAGTGGGTACCGGGTTCCAACGGCGCTCCGCCTTAACAGGAAGGTCCTTTACCGACTCCTGCTCACATGCCAGCCACATGCCGCCATAGTCGACGGGGCGGTTGACACGGCAAGGCTCATAAACCTCAAAGGCGACCTTCTGGAGTTGGGAAACCTGGTGACCAGGCACCTCTCCATCTACGCAGGCGACGGAAGCCTCGTAGGTGGTTCCGTCCATTCCGACAACGTCCGAGCCCTCATCGCTCCGGCGAATAATGAGCACCGGAGAGATCTTGCCAGTCTGAAGCGACTGAAGGACGACAGTCTGGTTGTAGCGAATCGGCAGCGAGTTGATTGTGGTCGAGAGTGCGTTGGATGGCAGATTCGGCCAGCCGGGGTTGGCCGACTTGACATTGCTGGGCTCGGTAGGCTTGGATGGGTCGACGAGGTAGATGATCCATGACTCCCACATGCTGGGGTTGACGGTGAAGCCGCGGAAGAGCGACTGGCTGTTGGGAATGGGCGGCGGGACGGCACCTGAGACTGGCTTGCCATCCGACCCAAGTTGCCGCGTCATGTCGATGGGAACCGACAGGTAACGTGTGGACGACGTCTGTGACTTTACGCGGTTGAACAGAGCAATGGTAGTGCCGTGGTGGATGGTCACTGGGTCGTGGTTAGCGGCTGCATTCACAACTGCTGCAAAAAAAGACACTCACAGTCAGCCGACTTGGAGTTGGACTTCTTCTTGCTCGGCTTGGATATGACCTTGATCTCCTTGCTCTCAAAGGTGCCAATCACAATGTCGTTGGAGATGTCAGAGACAGTGCCCTTGGCCGGGCCCCATCCATGACGCCCGGCGTGATGGTTGAATGGTGCCTTGACAGTGACAAGGGCCTTTACCTCCCTACGCTTGCCGTCGCCATCGGATATGTGAAGGTTCTTTCCAGCAACGTTCCCGATGAACGGCTTGTCCTCGGCGGTGATCGGTTGAGCGTTCACCTTGTCGTCAAGCGACTTGTTGTCGAGGGTGGTCCAGGAAACATGAACGTCCTTGACAGGAACTTCGCCAGACAGGCTAATGTTGACGCGAGGGGGAAGGAGAGGCGGAATGGGGCAGCCGTCCTTGCTCTCGGAAAACCAGGCTTGGCCAACAAGGGTCGCCTGGGGATGGGGACAAAGGAAGCGCTTCTCAGTGCCATAACTCTTTTGGCCGACCTTGGGGGACATGATGGTAATCTTGCGCTCGCCAAAGGCGAGGCGATTCTGGACAGTCATGTACATGTGGACCGCCTGGTTGACGAGACCGGTGGAGGACGGACCATTCTGGAGGACGTCGAGATCAAATGACTGCGAGTGCTGGTGGTGGCCAACGTGGGAAGGCATCGGCACCTGGGGCTTCTGGTCCATGACCAGGGCGCAAAGAGGCATCGAGAGGTCGTCGACGCCGCTCCAGTCATGTTCGGTTGAGGAGGCTGACAAGGAGGACTGGCGACTCTCGAGGATGAGGTCGCTGAAGCTCTTTGTAGGCTTTAGCAACTGCTGGTGGGGGAGCTGGCTGGGCGAGATGGTGCCAGGGTAGAAAACGGGTGTGGTGGTGGGAGGGATGGCCGCGTACTCGGTCTGCTGGAAAGGGTTGAACTGCATGCCTGGTGCGAAGACGTCGGGAGCAAAGCTGTTAAAGTCGATGGCGGAGGGAGGACTGCTCAGATTGCTCAACGCCGAGTGGGATTGCGACTGGGGCAGGCTATATGTCGGGGCGGCGGTGTCGACAGCCAAGGCCGGGCGTTGCTGCTGGGCGAAGGGAGGGGTCAGCTGTGGTGGAGGGGCGACACCCTGGGGCAGCTGCTGCTGGGACTGTGCGCCACCGCTCATGCCAAAGGGGAACAGTGATGGATTCGCAGCGGCCGCGGCGGCGGCGGCAGCAAAGGCGAGGTCGTACTGGGGCAGCGAGGAGCCAAAGGCAGGAGTGGTGGTGCCTTCGAGTCCGAGGCTTGAGCCTCCAGTAGGTGGCGAATCGTCGTTGTTGTGGTTGTGGTTGTTGTTGGGCGGCGGAGGCGGCATGGAAAACTGCCCAGACGTCGCGAATGTGACGGGCTGTGAGTGTGGAATCAGTCGAGAGAGGTCGAGGAGGGAGAAATGTCAGCAACCTTGGTCTAGCAGCGTCTAGGCGGACCATGACTCACGCCGCCGCCGGGGTGCTGGCTCTGCCACATATCGTTAGACTGATAGTAGAGGAATGTCGGCGGGATGGGTGCCGAGGATGGTAGGGGGAGGTGGTGGTCGTCGAATTCTGTGTCTTGCTCTTGCTCAAACCAGGGGTCTAGAATGGGCGAGGACGAGGTGTTGCCAGGCGCGGATAGGTGGTCAAAGTACGATGGAGACGGACTGCAGTCGTCGGGAATAGGCTGGAAAGCAGGACTCGGAAGGGGACAAGAGCCCACAGGGGACGGGGGGGACGGGCGTCGAACTAGCATGATTAGCAACTGGGTGTCGCCGCTGATGTTTTCACGGCCGCAGGCAAGGAGGCAGCGACGGGCCACGACAGCGTGCGGTAGATGCGGCAAAGAGGGGAGACGGAACGGAGGGGACAACGAGGGGTAAGAGAGCCAGAGTGCAGCAGGCTGCTATAAACGAACAGGGCGGCCCGGCATGGGACGCGGCGGCGGCGGCGGCGGCGGCGGACGCAGCGGGGTCAACGCTCCGGGGGCGACCGACACACACCGACACACATGTTGAGCCGAGGTATGGCCGCGATGGGGCCAGCATGACACCGCCTTGGGACAGGCTGGGGCAAGGTGTGCGCGCGGCCCAGAGGGCGCCTGGGATGCAAGGACTGCCGGAGGAGCCCGAGATCCCGGCAGGAGATGCAGACTGGGAGAGACGGCGGACTGACCTGCTTTTTGGGGTCCGCGGGTAGAGCGTGCCAGGGGCGGCGGCGGCAGGCGTGGGATGGGGGCGTGGGGGGGGGGAGTGTGTGTTTATGAGAGGCTACGCTGCTGGATGTCGCAGGGGAGCGGGCAAGATGTGGTCGCGGGTGGAGGGAGGTGGGTGGACCAGGGGGAGGTGGTCGCGGGGGAGGAGGAGCAAGGTGCGGGTAGCGAGCGGATCGGCGAGGGAGGCGAGGCCAGAGACGAGGCCAGAGGCGTAGCAGAGGCGGAGTAGGCAGAGCAGAGGCGTAGCAAAGGCAAGCAAAGGCAAGCAAGGCGGAGCGGTCCGCGAGGGGCAGTGCGAGGGACCGACAGAAGAGATACGAATCAGAAAAGCGCGGCCACGGCAGCAGCACAGTCGATATGCAGCTGCAAGAACGGTCAAAGTACGTCGGCGCTCGCGGCGGCGGACAAGGGCGGGGGACTACAATGACAGACCCCGAGGGCAAGACGGTGTGGGCGGGTGCGGTGGAAGGAGAGATGCAGTGGACAAGGATCAAATGCAAGCGGCGGTCGAGATGGAAGAAAGGGTTGGGGGGACAAGGGGGACTAGCGAGGGCGGGGATGCAGGGTAATGAAATGGCAAAAAGTGGAGGGGCGGGCAATCGAGATGCCGCTGGCTGGACACGTTGGAGGCTGCCGGGGGGGACGCGGTGACAACGGGGGAGGGAGCGGGGGGGAGCGGGGGAGAGAGAGAGAGAGAGGGAGAGAGAGACGAGACGAGAGAGAGAGACGAGAGCCACGGTGGAGAGAGAGAGAGAGAGAGAAAGATATACCGGCCACAAAGAGGCGAGCGCAATGCACCCAGCCGACGACCAGCGCCAGCGGCCTCGACTCCATCCACCACACATTGCATCCCATCTCCGGTTGCACCGCTGAAGCGCTGCTGCCGCTCCGCTCCGGCCCTGGTCCCTCTCGCCGCCGCGTCCCGGCTATTGCGACGGCGGGTCTTGGCCAGCGCATTGGAATCAGAGTTTGAACCGTCGCTGCATCGGGAAGCTCCACGCCTCGCAGGCAAGGCAAGCCGCAAGCAGCAGCAGCAGCAGCAACAGCAGCAACAGCAGCAACAGCAGCCGCCGCCGGCAACAGGAACAAAGATCGTGATAGCGCAGCAACGGCCGCTGGCGTTACTGCTTGTTCTAGAGGTCTGCGTGTGCGCGCTGATACCACGCAGGTTTGGCTCTGTGGCCGAACGGCGGCGGGGGCTCGGCGGCGGCGGCATCGCTGCCGCGGCACCGCAGCACCAGACACTGGGACAGATCACGGAATATCCCAGCGTATGCGTAATAGTGGGCCTCGGACCAGGCCAGATACTCGACCCCGGTGGCCGCAGAGCAGCCCGCGACGAGCACGACAGCCAGCGCTGCAGTCGTCATGAAGACGAGTTGAAATGGGCAACTCAGGTACCTCCCCCCGGCCAGGACGCCCACGACGCCGGCCACTTGGTCTCCGCCCAGCCCGCCCGACCACCATGGCCTCGCGAGATCCCTGAGCGCCAGAGTATCCAGAGCTCCAAGATCAAGCAAGATTCCAAGCCGGCCACGCGCGCAAGATCGCACAATGATGTCGTCGTTTACAAGGCTATCAAATCCCGATCGCCCCTGTCGTGGTGCAACTGTTGCTCAGCAGTCTGGCCCTTGCCTCCACAGCGACCTGCGGCATGATGCCGTTGGCCTTGCCGATTTTTTCTCGCCTGGTCTGATAATCCAGACTGCCTTTTAGATTCCCTTTGCGACCTGGGCCATATCGACATGGTAACCTGGGCACCCGCGGGGCCGCCCCGCTTGGCTGTCGAGCGCCTCTGCGCGCCTCTGCGCGCCTCTGCGCGCCTCTGCGCGCCTCTGGGCGCCTGGGCGCCTCTGGGTGACCGCTTGCCTGCCACGAGACTCGACACCCACCCACCTCGCTCCGCTCGTCTACGAGGTAGGTGGTCGCGATCGTATACCCTATTGTCTCAAAGAACAAAACCTGTAGGCGGAAAATCCAGCACGGCATCATGAGGAACAGGACGCAGGAGCAAGGAACAACTCGCCGCGTCCAAAGGCAGGCAAAAGGGACCAGAGGGTTGGGGGGTGCCTTTTCCGCCATGCGCTAGTTGCCGGTAGGCACCTACCGCGACTGCTGGACTCCGGGAACAACTCTGATTGCAGCTCGCCTGGGTGCACGCCAGCCAGGTGCCTGGCCAGTCTCGCGGGCAGGGCAGGAGACACGGAGGCGGGGGCTTGCCAGCCAGGTGGCGTCTTGCACGATTCTGTATCTCTTTACCAAGCCTTGATGCTCCTACCAAGACCAGTCATTGGAATTGAGTAGCGATCGAAGGCGAGCAAACGGCTGACAATGGCTCATCTGCCACTACCGCCATTTAGGAACCGTGTTCTGCCGATGCGCTTCCGCTGGCTAACCAACAGCCGGCCAGCGCTGCTTCTCCTGCGCCGGAGAGTCAACTGGCCCAGGCGCCCAACCACCCGCGACGGGGTTTGACACCATGCATGCAACGAGCGGACAAGACGGCGCGTCTCCACTCCGTCTCGGCCTCTTTTTTTTTCTTTTTTTTTCTTTTTTGTTTTCTTTTTTTCATTTTTTACGTCGGTCTGGGTCTGGGTCTCGCTCGGGTCCGGTACAGCTCGAACCTGGATTTTTGCAATCAGCACCGTACCCCGTTTTTGCCTGTTACAGAAAACGGCGCTTGTAAGAGCGACTTGTGCCGTAATGACACATGCTCGCTTGAACCTAGTTGGCCGCCAGAGTGTACGACGTTCGGAACAGTCGACCCGGTGGTCCACGGTATGTCACACCGGCAGACAGCCGGAAGGGCGAGCGTGGACAATGGTCGAACGCAATTTGCCACGACTGCGCAAGAAAGAAAGCAGGGTCCCCGGGTCGCGACTCGACAGGCTGCCCACATGGCGGAGGAGCTGGTCGTCTGCCCTTCGCAACCACGTACAATGATATCATCAGAAGACCACAGACAGGCACGCGTTTTTGGTTGCCTGACAGAGTAGCCACAGCAAAGCGGTAACTGGCAGTTCTTGGCACATGACCCCAGCCGGTCCTCGTCGGCTGCCCTTTAGCCTACCCGTGGCGCGGGCAGCTGCGGCGGGGGTGGCCGATCGCTTGCTCCCCTGTTCTCGCTTGCTTGGGCCAGCTCGCGACCGTTCCTGTCCGTTTTCCGCAGAACTGCCTCACTCATGATCCGGCCAGGACGGCCCCCGTCCACGCCGTCCATCTCGCACCTGGTGGACGTCGCCTGATCCCTGCATCTCTACCGGTGCCATGAAACATGGTCCGGGAGCGTTGAGGGCCCGACGTAGACTTAGGTCGCATCGCCAGTCCGTTGCTTCGACACCTGCAAAGCGTCGCACTTGACTGCCAACGGCAGATAGCGCGGGCAGATGCCCTCGGCCTCGATCAGCGTCATCTCATGATACCAGCCGCGTAGAGTAACGATGCCGAGCTCCTTCCATCGCGTGTGCCTCGAGTGGAGTCTAGCGCCGGGACATGTGGCAGCCACGGCCCACTCGCAGCGCGTTGCGGGACTCCATCAGTTTGCTCCACGAATGACGCCTGCTCACCGGTTCCTGATGAGAATTATGCCCTGGTGTCGCACGACGGCCATATGGCCAAGTGTGCGGCCTTTCTAATCGGACTATGGTATCTCTGTTCCGCTCACAGGACGGACACTCTCGTCCGAGCGTACGGCATGCCGCCTCAGTGGCATAACTGCACCTGCCGCCGCCCTGGCCCACAGCACGCACCCAGTCCGATTCCGAATCCCCGAGCCACACATGAAACTGACACTGTTCATTCATCGCGGTCATTCCTTTAGAGTCATGAGGAGCGGCCTTGAGGAGGGTCATTGAGGTGGAGACGGCGGATTCCATTGCCTTTTCCCTCGCCCCCTGCCACGGGTGCGCGATCGCTGGCGCCAACTCGAACCCGATTGCGATCTAGCTGAAGCACGTGGACTCGCAGCAAGACGCCCTGTTCCAGAGAAGCAGAACCACGTTGAACAGCACGCTCAGCAAGATCAAAGACAGTCGCGGTGGGCGGTCAGTTACGTCACAACCAACACCCCTATTGGACTCGGCACTTGTTGAGGTCAGGACGCCAGCCTGGCATGCAGGCAATCCCATGCCTCGTGGAGTGTGCCCCGCCTCTATACCGCTGGGGGTTTCCGTAACCGGTAACAATAGCAACCAGCAAGTGGGCGACATTCCGACCGCTCAGTCGCCGACCCTATGCGGGAACGGGACTCACGCATACCCTGTTCTGGAGAGACCGTTTGCACTCCGCTGCACCCCGCTTCGGCGAGGTTGGCGGAGATGGCCTCTGTCGGCATTCCTGGACAGCAGCGGGAATGGATGCCGTATGGCACGCACGTCGTAAGGAGGACGTAGTGGGTCGACCATTTATCGCCGCACATGCTGCACCGATCGCGTCGGCCGCTAGCGGTATCTCTGAACCCCAACCGCCGGCTAGCGTTGGCGGCGGCCGGCGGACCCAAGGGCGAGGTGAATCGGTTCCAGCAGTTTCGTGCGCGCCGCGGTCGCCATGCTGGCCTCGGCATGCTCAGCCGCAAGCTGCGCGACTCAGGTACGCTGGGCGACTGGGCGCGAGAAGTATCTGGAACAGGGCATGCCTCCCTGCAAACAGTCGACGTTGGCCCCACACGTCGGCCCAATGGTCGGCACTCCACCGCCCGTCGGCCCTGCAGGTCTCCCGCGTTAGTCCCAACTATCAGCGGGGGGCACACTGCGCGTCTGGTCGAAGCGTGTTATCTCGTCGTGCGCGGCGCAACGCCGTCCCAGCGTTCGTTACGCTCGCTACGCCTACCATGTACCTCGTACGGCGCCAGGGCGTAGCACACCTGACCGCACCCGTAGCTCACGCATGCCATAGGCCGCCGACATCAACGTGAGGCAGCCACGAGACACGTTGCTTGTTTGTTCTGCCTGGGTCTCTATTCGTTTATGCGGTTATCCGGGCATGTGAGGGAGGGCAGCTGGCGATATTCATCGTCGGGCATAAGCTCTGTTAGCGTGCTTGCAGTTGGCGACCAACGTGGACACGAGTGACGAGATGCCGATGCCGACATTGCCACCCCTCCCACACTTCCCCGCACCGCCGCCAGCTCCTCTCCAACGTCCTTGCACCCCGAAATTCAAGACTCTTTCCGCACGGGTTCGTCCATGAGGTCTTCCAAATCTGATCGCGAGTCCGCTATCGGTGGGGCGCGCCGCAGTGGCACCGGCGTGGATGGCGGGTGGGCACCCGCGCGGCATGCCGATGATGTCGACAGAGCACGTGCTGCACACGAGGGCACCGACGGCGGCCAAGACCCGCCGACGGCGGGTAAGACGCGATGGCGAGCAACGGGCACGAAATCGCTGTCCATTCCGCAGATGATGTCAACAGCCAGAAACATCAGTGTCGTGGCATTGCCACAAAGGACTTGCCCGGCGATGGTGGCGGCCTGCTCTTGCCTGAACCACGCTCCATCCTCGCATTCCTGTTCCCCTCTTCCGGTATCTTGCCGGGATCTCTCGAGCGTCTTATGAAATGCAGCGTGGGCGCCACCATTCAAGCCGCTTGTGGCGGTGAACCCCCGCGGCGACAGCCAAGTCCCGGCCTCTAATCTACTTTGGCCTCCGCCGTTCTCGGCGATCGGTGCCACGGCCGACGGCGAAAGGCGGTGGCTGAGGACGCTTGTGGATGCGAGTCCGAGCAATCCGTCACCGCGCCCCGCTGCCCTTCATCTCCTGTGCAAACTCGTCCTCCAGGTGGCGCTTGAGCGCAGGCATGTTCGCCACGTTCTCGCCGCACTTGAAGCACGTCAGTGGCGTATTGAGGAGCGCCTCGAGTGGAGCCTTTTGTAGCAATGCCTGCAGCGTGTCAGATACAACGTGCCCGCAACCATTGAACAGTCTCCCTTTCGTCAGGCCAGCGGTGAGCTGTAGGCAATTGCGCAGCGTGGGCAGCGTGGCAGCTGTAGCAGGCGCTGGACGACCCCGTGAGTCGGGCCGATCTGGGTGGAAGTGGAGACCTGCTGACCTTGTCACCATCGCACAATGCTCCCCCGCTTCCGAGAGACATTTAGCGGCGGCGAGTAGCGCGGCAGCGGATAGTGCGGCAGCGTCTTTTTGCAAGCAGACTGTCCAGACTGTGTCCCTCGCTATATCCCGTTGGACACGATCCCCAGTTTTAAGGGGCATGTCAAGATGGAGTCAACCCGTCCCCCGGACATTACAGAAAGATGTGGACCTCGGCGAGAGTGTCCCCAGTCCCTCGGAATAGGCGGCTGATGCCCACTCACGTTAGCATGCCCCTGGATCTCGACCTCGCTCTCCGAAAGCCACCCCTTCACCTGGCGCAGGTGCACGAAGAATCCCAGGTCGGGGCGGAAGGAGTTGTAGTGCTTTTTGGTCTTCAATGATGGTGAAACCAGGTCGTCGGAAATAACGTGCAGATGGAGGTGTCTGTGAGCTGTCAGTTTAACCTCGGCTGTTCAATTACTGCCCTAACAAACTGCGCCATCATCGCCACCAGCGCCGACATCGTCAACCGAAGTGGCTGTAGGAGACTGGTGCGACTTGCTGGGCGCTAGCCTCCCAGGGCTAGGGATCCCAACACGACACGTACCGCATGCTGGGAACCGCATGAAATCCGACATTGATGCCCCATTCCCTGCCCTCGGTTTTTGTCATCTCGTCCTTGATCATCTCTACGACTTCCTCAGCGGTACGCTCCATCTCACCAAGAACGGCCTGGCGCGCGGGATGCCTCAGAATCGCCCCCAGCGAGTCGAGGTCGCGCTCGCCAGGAGGCGCTTCACCACCCTCCGCGTGCGAAGAGGGGAGCCGTGGGAGGACAAGAAAATGGTATTTTGCCTTTGGGTATGCGTCAAATACTGCCACACAGTGGGTATGCTCTACGAGCAGAACTGAGGGAGAGAGGGATGCCGCTGGGTGTCGCTGGCGGGCATAGTCACGTAACGCGAACAGACCCGCAGCCATGGCGCAACACGGTTAGGGTGCTATATCGTTAGCTCGGCTGCTCGCCTGTTGCCTCTCTCACACGTCTCTCCTGGCTTGCGCTTGTTCGTCGTTGGCCCGCTGGCAAGCACGTCAAGAGCGCAAGAGTGCAAAAGTCAAAAGGTTGAGACATCGAGCGTGAACAACATGGACATTTGGAGCGGACATACAAGGAACTCCGTTTCCTCAATATCCTTACCTCCGGCTCCGACCCGGGCAAGAGGTGATGAGGCTCAGATGGCAAAGGCGTTCGTTCTGCTTACTCCAGAACATGCTCCTTCAGTCATTGTTGCGGCCTCCAGAAACCAGGCCACGACAGTTGTCGCAGTCGACATGTCTCGGATCTCGGACAGTTTCGCGTCTGTCTCCAAAGGCAGCTCAACTTCTACGACTAATGTCAGCGGGCACAGAGCCAGCAACCGACGTTCGGAGATGACCAGCAGATCGCCGTCTCTCGCTATCGACTAATCTGCAAGAACCCCAGGCGTCAGGACATAACTATACGAACAGTTCTGGCCAAGTTCTGGCCCAGTTCCCAACGGCAGACTCTAGGGTGCAGCCTACCTCACGTTTATGTCATGAACCCACTTCGATCCTCGACGACCATCACTGGTCGTATGGCAGGTGTAGAATACGGCAGCCTGGATCACGTACAGTGTGTAGGGTGCCAGAATTCTCGTCTCTCAGTGCAGGTGGGTCGACTGGAACTGTCAGATCTGCGACGCGTGTCGACAACGAGCAATTGGCCGAACCTAAATCCTGGAACAACTTCATCGCTCCCCTCGCTGTTACCGAGATCAACTGCAGAAAGAGTTGGCTTGCATCGTATGCTCCCCGGCCCTCTCCCCGCCCCGTTGCTACAAGACTGCGATATGATATTTGAGCGCTGCAACAGATCTCTCCTGGAGATATGTGTCGCGTCATTTCACAGCTACTTCCCGGCGGCCGCCTTGCGTCCGTTCTCGAGCGCGATGTGGGCAAATCCTAGCGATTCGAGTGCCAACTGTTCTCCTCGTCTCCCCTCCATGACGTCAGCTAAAGGTGCGCACAACTGGCGCGAAGGGTACTCTGTGGAGCAAGTAGCCAATGAGCAGCAACGGTGAACGGCGGCCGCATGGCATTATTCGCCTAGGAGCACCCACCCGCACGCCATGTCCTGCCGAGGGTGGGGGACCAGTTGGCATGTTCGGAGGGGGGGTCATGATGACCGTTGACATCCATGGTGGAGGGTGGACAGACGTCCGGGTGGCTGACGTCATGTGGCCCTGGTGACCTCATCGCTCTCTCCATCCTCGTGCCCCACGTAAGGTGCGACGGGTACGTTTAACGACGCATCTGCCGTTCAGAACGGTACGGACGTGCCGACCCGACCTGCCCGCGTGCTGGCTGCTTCGGAGCCTGGTTTCCTGAGGTGAAGACGGCATTCGGGTCTGGATTGACGTCATGCACCCCTCACCATCGGCCCCTTGGCCTGGAAGTGAAGGGCGATGCTCTGCGAGTGGTGCAATGTCTATCGGCCCGCCCACTTGAAAAGAGAGCGAAACAGTACGACCTTGCGGTAAAGGCTGCCTTTGCTCTCAATCCTTCCTCTGCGAAACCACACAAACATGAACCCGACTTTGATCCGTGCTTCTTCGCGCGCCGCGATGGTGAGTCTGGGAGTGGCATTTGCCAGGTGGCCGAAGATGTGTTCCAGACCGAAAGGGCCACACACAAATAAATCACCGGGCCGGCGTTGCACGGTGGCTGCCGGATGGCGCACGGCTGGTTGCGTCTAACGGCGCATGGCTGGTTGCGTCTAACGGCGCATGGCTGGTTGCGTTTAACGGCGCATGGCTGGTTGCGTCTAATGGCCGAGGTCGGCGCCGAGGACGCGATGGCTGACCTTCCAGCGCCCTGTCGCCCGCCCTGCGATGCAGTCGCACACCATGCTCCGTCGGCAAGCGATCCAGGCTCGCCGAGGCTACGCCTCCGACTCGGGCAGTGGAGGCGGGAACAACCAGGGCGTCGTGCTCGCAGCGCTCGCGGCCATCGCCGTTGGCGGTTACTTTTACCTGAAACCTGTACGCGACGTGGCCGCGAAGGTCAACTCGGGCTTGGAAAAGGCGCAGGACCTTACCAAGACCGCGACCGACACGGCCCAGGCCGCGGGCCAGAAGGCTGTCGACGTGGGCAAGGATGCCGCCGACCAGGTGAAGAAGAGCGACGGTGACGTGTTGTCGGTCGCGACCAACCTCGCCAACAAGTATCTCCCTGGTATTGCGACGGCAGCTACTGGCGGCGGTCTTGGCGGGCTGCTCTCCAAACTCAAGGACACGGACATTGGGGGCGCGCTCGAGACCCTCAAGAAGACGGGCAACGACGAGATCACCCAGGTCGTCGACATTGTGCAGAAGAAGCTCAAGGAAGCCGACGACAAGGTCGAGAACATTGACTGGAAGGAGCTCGCTACCGAGCTGAACAAGGAGCTCGGCGGCAAGTACAAGGGTGCCATTGACGTGAGTGGGTTGCAGGCTACGCAGAGGCTGACTCCCCAGACCCTCATCGGCAAGATCCCGACGGCTGACGACTTTAATGAGCTTGCGGAGAAGCTCAAGAGCGAGAGCAAGGAGAAACTCAAGGGCCTCGAAGCTGCGGCGAACAAGGTATACAAGAACGTCGAGGAGGCGGCCAAGGACAAGAGTCTGTCCGCCGACGCGTTCGTCGAGGGCCTCAAGAAGTCCAGCGGCGAGGACCTCGACAAGTTTGCCAAGGAGGTCAAGGCTCTCGCCAAGGATGCCGGGCTCCCAGCCGACTCGGCCATCGACTACGCTGTTAGCAAGACGCGTGACGGTGTCGACTCTGCCGAGCAGTACGCCAAGGAGCTCCAGGAAAAGTTCAACCAGTACGCCAAGTGGCTGCCCGTCGACGAGGAGGACGCCGTCAAGGCCGCCAGCGCCATTTCGCCGTCACTGGGCAAGATTGTCAAGGAGCTCTTGGACGAGGCCAAGGCCAAGACCAAGGAGGTCCAGGACACTATCGAAAAGGGCAAGGATGCGATTAAGAAGGGCGGCGACAAGAAGGAGGAGAAGGACGGGAAGAAGGACGAAAAGAAGGACAAGAAGTAAATGGGCAACCTCTATCCTGTCCTTCAGTGCCGTAGTAAACATAGCCATCGTAGCGACTGCATTTCCATCGAAAGACGAGGCATGCGATGAGTGCAAGGGACCTCGTTCTCTCTTCACGGCTCCCGAGCGTTGCCTGGCTGTTGTTGATCGACCACACCAGGTTGGAGGGTGCATTGGTCCACGACCTGGCTGATGTACGTCATACGATCGACCCTCACGATCGTGGCTCCCTGGGTGCCTTGAGCTGCCTGACCTCGACGCGCAGCGCGACGCGCACGGCGCGGGCATCTTGCGGTGCTGCCTTCAGCAAGCATGGGCGGGAACAAGAGGCTGTTCGGGAGGTGGAGCATGGACAACAAGCACGTTCGGCCGGTCCGATGCCACAAAGCGACGCACGCCATCAGGGGGCGCTAAGTGCACAGTGACGCGTGACGGCATCAATCTCCCCAGCCAGCCGCCAAGCCACCACCGTGCTCGGAGCCGACGTACGGATATCAAGCGCCATCTGCAATCTCTCTCCCTCCGCATCCACATCCCCACCCACCATGCGTCTCTCCCTGCTCCTCCTTCCTCTCGCGCAGGCCGCCGTGGCCCCCGACGTGTTCAACTGGGCCGCCGACCTCCTCAGCGGCGCTCCCCAGGCCCCCGCCATCGCCGACCAGCCGGTCTATGCCTATGACGGATGGAAGTGGTCCGACTGCGGTGCGTATCACTTGCGCCGGAACGGACAGGTGATGGCAAGGAGTCTCTGCTGATAGCCTCAGGTCTCCCTAGCGATGCAATGTAAGTGTACCCCCGGTGGAACGGTGGAATGGCGGAACGCAGGTGGTAGTCCAGACCTGGTTTTGCCACCCAACACCCATCATGCAACTATCAGCCTCCACCCAACACCCACCATCCAACTACCAGCCTCCTCCACATTGATCGAGTCCGCCGTCGACTGACGCTCTAGCACCGTCGACGAGATCACGGTGACGCCCGACCCGCCTGAGCCTGGAAAGAACCTTACCGTCCATGTCGTCGCCACCGCCAACGAGGTTATCGAGGTATGTGTGCCATTCCCACTGCGCCCGAGTTGCGGACAAGCACGTGTCTCGCTTTGCGTGCCCTGGTGGAGACACCTGTGGAGCTACTGTGCAGTATCTACGCGAGAATATCTTGTGCCGATCACGGGTGTTCAACCTGCACACCGCTGGTGACTGTTGCTACGGTTGCGGGCCCAACCGCAGCGCGCGTGCCCACCCTTTCGTTATCAGAACTCTAACCTGCAGGAGGGCGCGTACGCCGACGTAACGGTCAAACTCGGCCTCGTCAAGCTTCTCCAGAAGCGGTTCGACGTATGCGAGGAGGCGTGAGTTCTGCCACCTGCAGTTCTGGGTGCACACTGACAGGCCGCGCAGTCGGAACAACAACGCGTCGATTCAGTGCCCAGTTCAGCCGGGAGACTATATCGTTGACCAGACGGTTGAGCTCCCCAAGGAGATCCCCAAGGGTGCGTAACGATGGATGTGGACCGTTGTCGGAGCCCGCAGAAGGCGAATGCGAGGCCCGCAGGATGGTTCATTACCCACAGCTCCCTCTAGTCCCGGCCGGTCTGACGCCCCAGCCAAGTTTGTCATCAACGTCCGCGGCTACACTGCCGACGACGACGACATGGTGTGCCTCGACCTCGTCGTCGACTTTGTAAGTGCTCTGCAGGGGTAGCGTTGACATTTAGATGAAGAAGGATGCCCGTGCTGCGTAGTGACTGCCAACCTAGATAGTTCCAGGTTCCAGAAGATCTTCTTAACCCGTCAACCCGATACCGTATACAAATATGAATGTTGCAGGCATGCATTATCATCTAGTGCGTGGTACAACTTGTATCAACATCGGACTGCTTGTTGCGTTGGCTTCGCGGCGATGGTTAACCTAATGGTCGTATTAGGCAGTCTCTTCCGACCTGACATGGCTTCTACAGGTGTAGAATCTGCTCATTGCGGCAACCAATGTTGCTCGACGTCCCCATTGTGGTGGTGACCGTCTCCTTCTCCCCGACACACTCTCGAACGCTTATGAGCCTATCACTGAACCGATTTAGCCCAGCAGCCAGCCCTGCCGCGACATCACCGCTTGGTTGGGTGGAGAGCCTAAAGTCCCGGCAGCTGACCGGCTCGTGGGACGAGACATCGATCAACCTGCTCGCATTGAATCCGACGATGCGCACCTGCAAGGCGACTGTCTGTTGTCCTCGGATATTGACAACCACTGCGTGAGCAACTACCGTGTGACGAGAGCACTGATTCTGGCACCGACCCTAACGTCTGGTGGGCTTGTTGAACGCGGTCCCCTATCGGACAGACCGTGCTCTACAGGGCGAAAGAGACGGCTATCACCATGGCCGAGGATGAATTACGAACACAACGCGCGGCGTTGACATAGCCTCCGCCCACACAATGGCCATGCTGAGTTCTCTCCGCACTGACCTGTGTGAAGTGCACAGACTCGGCTGCATGCACTGCCGACCCAAGATCTCTCACTGATCTCCTGCGAGTCCAATTCCAAGATCGCTTGTCTCCTCCCACAGCTGTTCCTGACACATTGCAATAAGGCCCAGGAGCTCAGTGCTCAACATTGTCATTCCAGCCGTGACTATGTAAAGGGCCGCCAGTCTCGTGTACATGGTATGGGTCCCAGCGTTGCTGCATATGTGGGCAAGCGCGGGCGTTGAGAACCAGAAAAGCTTGGCTATGCGTGTATGGACGAAGGTCGTACGTTGATGCTCAGTACCGCACAAGTGCAGTTTCGTGGTTTGTTTCAGGGGCCGCCGTAATTGGGGGCAAAGAGATGAGGAGGATAAAGTCGAAGGATAAGATGGGTGGGGGGAAGACACGCGTGGAGGCTGCGGGGTCCCTGCACATATCGAACGGGGTGGGGGTAATGGACACTTGTTGGGTATCGGACAAGGGGGGTGATGGTCATGGATGCGGACCGGACTCGGTTTGGCAATGTTGGTTAATCGTGGGGATACTTCTTGTTTGACAACATGGGCATGGGACAGGGGAAAGCGACTCCCATCCGGGGTCAGCACGACAGGAGCAGTCGAGCCGATCGTGGCGGCGCACTAATGGGGACTGCCGCTGCCTGACCGGGTCTGGGCGGCGGCCAGCGCGACTGACAGCTGGTCATTGATGCTTACCGTTAACTGTGGCCATACTGGTGGTGTTCGTCCAATACTCACCGACGCGCCTCGGTGAGCTGAAGCTTGAGCTGATCGCGTTCCTGAGACACGGCGTTGAGACCGGCCTGGAGGTGCTGAATCAACGAGGTAGCTGCCTGTCAGGATTGGTTGGGACTTGAAACACGTACCGCGATCCAGAATGTGGAACTTGGATGTGCGCTGACCGTTCTTTGGAAGGACCTCGAGTAGTTTGTCGAAGCCAGTGCGAAGTGTGGACCGACGACGCTGCCACATTTCAGTCAGTCGTCGTTTCTGTGAAGCGACGGGCGGAGAGGGAGAGTGGTGGTGACCGAAGAGGATAAAGAGCCAGGCCATGGACGACAGAGCGGCGGCATGAGCGAGTGGTAATGAAAGTGAAAAGAAGCCACACAGGTGTCGATCACGCGCCCGCGCACACACAACACAACTTACCTGCTCAGCCTCGATGCGTGCCCGACGAATGTCTTCGCGCCGCGTCAGCAGCATGCGGTCGTCAGCGCTGCGACGTTAGTGATGGGCCTGCGGGGCGTGGCTCACTTTGTGGGCGTCAGACCCAGAGTACTCCGCTCCTCTTCCTCATCCATGTCCATGTCATTCAGGTCGTCGTCCTCGCGCTTGACAGGCTGGCGCACCTGCTGGTGACCGGTCTTTGTGCTGTCTGGGTGATTCATGGGGAAGGGGAACGAGGGGTTGGGCGTATAGGTGCCCGACGTGTTCTGGTGGAAGGGCGAATACCAGGCCACACCTTGTCCCGGCGTCTCCTTGCCAATGGGGCCTGCCACTGGGTAGCCTCCATTGGCGGGCATGGCGGGAGAATACGACAGAGACATGTGCGAGCCAAAGGTACCCGACTCTGGGGTGTTTAGGACGAGGCCAGGCGACGACATGATGGAGAATGGCGTCGATGGCATGGTACTAGGGGTAGCTGCAAGGTTAGTCGGGGCCAGCGGCACACAGAGACATACAGCGGTAGCCCCACTGTGGGTGGCTGCCATAGTAGGACGAGTGACCGTCGGAAGAGAAGGATTGACCCTGGACAAGTGTCGGGTGGGACATGTCTGTGGTTAGCGGAGCAGTGGAGGCGTCCGCACTCACCGTCGTGGCGTTCGTCGTTGTCGAGGGGGCGTGGTGCGGCGCGGGGCTGGGCAGGGCTCACCATGGGCGGAGCCATGACAGAAGGAGCGCTCGTCGCGTCGACAAAGACCGGGGCGGGGCGAACTTTGACTGGAGAGGAAGGTGAGGCGTGTCCTGGTAGAGTGTGTTTTGCGCATGGACTTACATCCCTCCGCCATCTGATGTCCCTCATCTATTGTCGCCGTGGTAGCGTCGGAGGCGTCGCCTCCGACTACTGCTGCCTGCCGCGACGTCGGCAGCACCATGGTGGGTGCGAGACTCATGATTGACATGGAGACTCTAGGGGCCAGGGTGCAAAGCTGGGGTAGGTGCGAGGTGGTGTGCGTGCAGTGTCCACGATCGCGGCGATCAACGAACCCGCAGTTAGTGTCTCGATGGCGGGGACAAGTGACAGAATGAGTAACGTGCCTTTGAACAAGTGGTGCGGGACGAGCTGGGGCCGTGGGGAGGCGAGGCGGCGGCAGGGCCGGCGGATGGTGGGATGAGATGCGCCGCAAGTACCAGCGTGTGGACAGGACAGCGGCGAAGGAGGTGAACCGAGCGGTTTCCTGCCCTTTTGAGGGGATGGGTGCGGACGAGACGGCGGGGGGTGCTGGGGGTGCGATGTTGTGGACGGCCTCGAGGAGTGCTTGCGGTTCTGAGACGTGGGGGGGGGGGGGAGAGCGATTCCTGATTCGAGTGAAGGGAGGTGGAAGAACAAAGTGACAGTCGCCGCAAAATAATATAGCGATGGCAGAGAGAAGACGACGAGCTCGGCTGGAGAATGAAGGGGGCTCGCCTTCCTGCGGGCAATGTAGGACGGCCGCAGGGAGGATTCCCCTTAAAACCCCCCACTTGCCCCCATTCTCCTCCATTCTCGCCCGCCCTTCCTGCAGAGCGGCAGCGTCGGTGCTTCCTGCTGGCGCCAGGCCGGAGACCTGGGACGCGCGGCAGGCCTCTGCAGTCCGCTCCGCCCTCTCGCACGCCGACCCAGATCCGCCGGCCGCGACTCGACTCCGTCCACTTGGGATCCTCTTGGCCACCTCGACAGGAGAGAAATGACGCTCGACCCTGCGGCGGCGGCAGGTGGGGGACCGTGCGTGAGACGAGCGGGGGAGGGGGGCTGAAAGGTGAGGGACCCGAGGCCAGAGGGTCATTTGGTCGTGTCCGTCCACTGTGCCCCGTCCACAGGAGCCGGGCAGCAGGCACAGCAGCGAAGCCGACGACGAACCCGAGGCTGGCAGATGCGCAGGGAACCAGGACTGTGTGGCGCGACGATGACGATCTAGCCTGCCCTGCTCCCCGCAGAGGTGAGTTGCCGTCCGCGAGCGCTTGCCTGTCACCTCGTGGGTCGGCGCTGTCGAGCCCGCCCGCCACCGCTCGATCACCAGGACCTTTGCGCGCATTTAGTGCGTTTCTCTCCGAATGTGTCGCGTCTCGGACGACGACGGCTGGCACAATTGACCGTTTGCCTCTGATCGCATCGCTGGCGCCGTCGACCACCGCACTCTGCACGACGACGGACCCGCAGGTCGTCTGATCCCCCCACCCCCCCGTGTGCGGCGGCGGCTTCGCGCAGTCTTGTTCCTCGGACTGATTCTCTCCTCCTGTGCGGCCCCCGACGAGAGCGAGCTGCATCCCCCGCACCCCCAGACAAGAAGCGGTCCTCGCGACGCCACGCATAGTGGGGTCTTTTGTGTCCCTACGCCACATAACGCTTGGTCCCAGGCAGGTCTGCGCGTCCAGAGAGCAGCAGCGTCGGTGGCAGCACAGCCGGCCGTCTGGCCAACGTTCGCCAGGTGCCTGGAGCCAGCCACGGCACCTTGGTGTTATGCTGGCCATTAACAGAGCGGGCACAGGCCGCATCGCCGTCGTGGGATAAACAACCCTCGGGGCCGCTCTGGAGAGCTGGCTGTCATTGCGAGGGATGAAATGCACAGACACTCGGTGCTCCGAGCGGAGCGACGCCGTCATGTCTGGCCTTGCGTTGTTGTTTGTCCGCCGTGCGCGTCACATCTGTGGTCCGCCTCGTCGGCTCCATGGTACGAACCAGCCAACCTTGTGCCCCAGCGTGACTACCCCCGCATCGACCGGAAAGCCTGACGGCCGCGACGCTGCTGCCTCGCGACCGTACCGTGGTGTCTGTCGCGACGTGCTGCACGTTGAACACTCACACATGGGCACCCGGTATCCGGGTCAGCGAGCAGGAGAACCAGGTGCAGAGGATCGCCGAGTGCAGAGGATCGCCGAGGACGGTCGCGAACCAGTGCCACATTGCCACAGCTCGGCCAATCTTCTCGGCCAGATCCATCTGATCGTCCAGCAATGTAGGGCCCCGAGCGGCTCGCAATCCTCCCGTCGTCGCTGGCATTCTCCAATGCGACAACGCGCGGCCGTCTCGGTGTCCGCAGAATCGGTCAGCTGTTGAGCACAAGCTCCAAGGCTACCGGGAGAGCGGAATGGCCACTCCGCTCTTGCTATTACATGAGCTGTTTCCGCCCCGCCCAAACCAAATCGTTGTCGCTGATCAATAACACCTGTTGTCTCGGCTGGCAGTTGCCCAAGTTACTATCGCACCATCCCCACAGCGCACCCTGGCAGCAAGCACCGAGCCGAGACGGGCGAGAAACCTGTACACGCCACGGCCCCGTCAGCGAGGCATTCTTGCCGACGGAGCAGCCACCGCGGTGCCGAGGCACCATGGATGAATGTGGCGGACGTGGGGTGCGTGGCAGTTGTACATTCCATCCCTGTCTTGATGAAAGGCGCGGAACAAGAACGCCTGAGAATGCCATGGAAGCGGACGCTGTCGTGAGTCTGCACAAATAGGTAGAAAGAGATCCGGTCCGTTGGCGGTCAGTCATTCATGGACCCCCCGCCAGCTATTCACGATGTCCCCCGTCAGTCATCATGATGACCCCGTCAGCCATTCACGGTGCCTCCCTCATCGCAAGGCGGACGCAGCCGCCAAACACCTGGGGCTGGTCGACCCAACCACCAGGCAATGCGTCAGGGCCATGTGCGGGGCATTTTGCAACAAAGGCGATCTCCGAGGTGCGTTCTGTCTGCTTCAGTACGGTTGTTTCTGTGCACATCAGTGGTGAGTGTAAAGAGGACTTGGAAACGTGGAACCGTCGCCGGACGCGGCCAGCAAAGGGCCGTGCGCGCCGATGACAATTGCAGGCTTACATGGTTGGTGCGGAGGAATTGCGGCCTGGCGGCCGTCGATGACCGGCGACTAAAGGGACGACGGTTATCAGTATTCCGGAGTAAGTGGTCGTTGTTTGTGCTCCGATGGGGCGTTGGGACGAGTCGGGAACCTCAGGTCTCCAAGGTTCAAGCGTGGACGAGCGCGTGACCCCACCGATCACTGCCCTTGCCGAGCCGACTCCAGTGTGGTCGAAGGCAACCGCAAACGTTTCGGTCCGTATTCCTACGTATTCCTAACGGCCGAGCAATCCCAACCACGGTCGGGTGCACCAAGATGTGGCAGCGCCAGTGTGGCGTTTCTGAAATTGCTGGGCTGAGATGGCTGTCTGGTGCAGGTATGGCACGCGACCTGGCAGCGAAGCGGTCTCTTCGTCTGACCAGTGCCAAAGGCCCCATGGTGGTCGTGGGGGGGGGGGGGGGGGGGGGGGCGGGCAGAGTCGGGGGGATGGATGGGCGCGGACGGGCCGGAGGGCCGGGGAGTAACCAGTGTGGGACGGCGGGCGGGGGCAGGGAGTAAAACAACAGGAGTCAAAGATGGCGGTCGG
>JALJEG010000087.1:0-34249 GCA_023653615.1 Apiotrichum siamense
AAAAAAAAAAAAAAAAAAAAAAAAAAAAAAAAAAAAAAAAAAAAAAAAAAAAAAAAAAAAAAAAAAAAAAAAAAAAAAAAAAAAAAAAAAAAAAAAAAAAAAAACCGCGCGTTCGACGGACGGACGCACTCGCCCAGCCATGAGGGTGATGCCAGAGGGCAGACGAGAGGCCACCTCTCCCACGGGCAGTCCTGGCCAGGCAGTGAGGGAGCACTCTGACCGTGGTTCGACGCACTGACCGCCGGCAGAGCCTCGTCCTGCTCCCCTGGCCTCTGCTCATGACGGCTGTCCAACTGGCACCCGACAACATGGCCCCAGCGCAAGGCGTGCGAATAAACTGCAGCAGGCCCTCGACAGGAAGACTCATATTCCATTCTTCACAGCTGTGCAAGACTCACTCTCCGGCCGAGAGACGTGTGGCGGAATAGCCGGCATAGCCTCGTCCCAGGAAGACGTTTGCAGCGGCCGGCTGGACTACACTGTGGCACAGCCATTCTCGTGGTGCCAACCTCGACACCACGACAGTGGACAGCGGCAGCGCGCCTCGCAATGACAACAGAGCCACGCTTTACACAATATCCAGTGTCAAGCTGCGCCACGAGAAAGCCCATATGGGCAGCTCAGGTGGCTTACCATCGACATCTCCCCGCTGCTGCCTCGCCGATCCCACCACTGTGTCGAGCTTCAACCACAGGCGACGATCATCGGGCCCGACAAACAGCTCCCTCCATATGCATGGACCAGAAACGGCGCTCGAGATGCCCTCGCGTAGGTTCTATTGGGTACATGGGACCCACAGGGCGCGCTTGGCGCGTTAGGGAACGCGGGGCGACAACGCGCACAGACGCGCCTCGGTCACATCCTCGCTACTTGGCGTGGGAGCGGCAAACTGTCTCCCGATGTCTTCTTTGATCTGTATCTGATATCTCACAGTATCAGATATGGCGGCCAAAGGCTGGTGGACGCGCGGTCCTTAAGAGGCGGCTGCGACCTCCTGCTCTTGCTCCATCAACCCACCCTCGGCTCTCGATCTCGAGTATCCCTTCCTCTCCTTACAGCAAATACATGAACCTCCGCCTCGTTCTCTTTCTGACAGCGACCCTCGGCCTGTCGACCCCTCTGTTGAGCACAACTGCTCCACCCTGCTGCTCCTACGGTAAGCGTCCGCCTCTGTGTTCCCCTCCTAACTCCAAAGTCGACGACGTATGGAACTGCAGGACATGTCCGCCGGACGCCCTCGACGATACCACAGCTGTCCGCCACTATGCCCGCCAGGAGGCTGCCACTGCTTCCAGTGCGGCCCCATTGGCGACCTCATCGCCCACGGTCACCCCTGGGCCTCTGACACTCTACCCGCCCAAGACGGACGGCAACACGTCCCACTGCGGCGCCGTCTACATAGCCAACTACGACATGAGTCTCCACATTGCCTCCATCTTCATTATTCTCGTCACGTCCCTCCTGGGTGTCATGTTCCCGATCGTGGCCGGCTGGTGGGCCCACCGCAACGGCCGCGAGATGACCGACTTCAACAACCTCGATGCCGCATCCTTTGGCAATGGCATTGGCTTCTGGCCCAGCACCTTTTTCCTCGCCCGCCACTTTGGTACTGGTATCATCTTCTCGACCACCTTTATTGTGAGCTCCGACACAAAGCGCTATAGCTAACCCGCAGCACCTTCTCGATGAGGGCTTTGCCATGTTCCACGATCCATGCGTTGGCAGGCTCCACTTCAACGCCACCGCCCCAGCCATTGCGCTCGCTGCTGCGTTCCTCACGTTCGCATTTGACTTTATCGGCTCCCGCGCCGCGGAGACGACCGCCGAGCGTGCGCGCGAGGCGGACGTCAGGCAGCACGAGGAGCTCGGCGATGTCACCTATGACAAGAATACCGCCGCGCCGGTCGTCCACGACTGCTCGCACGCCGAGGCGCTTTTCCGCGAGCAGCAGGCGTGGCAGGTTATTTTGCTCGAGACGGGTATCATCTTCCATTCGTGAGCGCTGCCGCATCCGACTCGAACTGACCTGTCCAGGGTCATGGTCGGCGTCACCCTCGGTGCGGGGTCCGGCCATGGCTGGACGACGCTGATGGTTGTCATCGTCTTCCACCAAGTCTTCGAGGGTGCGGCGCTCGGCGCACGTATCGCCGTCCTCCACTGGCTCAGCCATACACGCGCTTTTATGTACGGCATGGCCTTTACTGTGAGTCCTTTGGGGGGCCTTTCGCCTAACATTCAGATCGTAACTCCCGTTGCCATGGCGCTTGGTATCGGTATCCGGGCCTCGTTCTCGCAGAACGGCAAGGCGGCGCTTCTTGCCGTCGGAGTCCTCGACTCGCTTTCCGCGGGTATCCTGCTGTACACGGCGTTCAAGCTGCTCAACACGGACTTTATCGAGGGTCCTCTCCGCACCGCGCCCGTCTCGCGTGTCCTCCTCGCCGGCGCCATGATGCTCCTCGGCTGCTTCCTCATGAGCTTGCTTGGTAAATGGGCGTAGCCTTATTCTCTGCCCTTTATGTGCTGTTCTTACATGCGCCTGCGGCAGCAGAGCCATATCTTCGTTCTTCGATTCCCTTTCACCCACAAATGTATCCTATGGCCGCTGTGCACTTTGGGAGGCTGCACACCAAGACTATGAGGAGAGTCCCTGCCCATGAAGCCCATGCGAGAGAGTCTGAGCGCCTGTAGCGACATCTCAGCGGTGACTCTGATCAGGACGAGAAAGGGCAGGGAGAGGGTCCTCATGGATCCCAGGGCCAGGCAAGAGGACGAGGAAGAGAGAAGTGTGCATCCTGGCAGTGCTCCTCTGCCTGTGTTTCTCACTTACTAGCCGTCGTAGTCGAACGCCCACTCCTTCCCCTTGCCACATGGGTGGTAAGCCTTGAGTTAGACGAGCGAGACCTCATTGCTGAACGCTTCAGCTCCAGGTTTAGAGTGTTAGGACCAAGAGAGCACACTACCTGTGTTCCCAGCAGTCGGCTGTCCGCTGAGTGCTTCTGAGCGGTGCTCGTCGCTAATGCGGTTGAGGACGGCTGTGGCTCGGTTGAACCGTCTCCCCACGCACTGTGCTCGATATCCTTAGTAACAAGACATCCTTTTGCAATATACTACCTGCACGAGTCCTCCAAGCCCGCACTAGACGACAACACAACCCCTACCCACCCCTCTTACAGCCCTGGCGGCCCTAGACAGAACCCGAGTTGTCCGCGCACGTCCACGCGGCCGTGCCTCCGTACTTGGCATACGAGTCTTTGATGTCGACGACCGAGCCGTACGTGCCGGCAACCATGAGGAACATACCAGCGGCAATGACAAACACGCTCCACGCGACGCCACAGTACCATCTGCGGCTGCGCGCGTCGCTCCAGTGGTCGTAGAGCCACATGCCACCCATGGGCTGGAAGCACATGAGGGTGCCGAGCAGGGCGCCGACGAGCGAGACGAGGCCGCCAAAGACGGGGACGGCGGACGCAATGACGTATGCGACGATGGTGCAGGCGGCAACGCACCCGAGCCAGGTCGCCCAGTGGACCATGCTGTTGGACGTGAGGTGCTCGGAGCCACGGAGGATGCGGACAAATATCTGCTTGGCCGGGATGTGGGTGACGACGCAGAGAGTGGAGACGAGACCGGGGATGGCGAGGCCGTAGCAGACCTTCTTCATGAGCGGGCCCGCCGAGCCGAGGGCCGGGGACGCGACATAGGCGCCGCAGTAGTAGTAGACGACAATGCCGATCGCGAGGTAGATGGAGGTGATGGTGGCCTGGCAGGCAATGAGAGAGCGCGTGTAGTGGCGCGGGTTGCGCATCTCGGAGACGATTCCGAAGAACGCGGGGGTTCCGGCGTACGAAAAGACAATGGTGCCGAGGGCCGAGATGGCCTTGGCGAAGGGCGGCGTCGCGAAGAGCTTGATCTCAGAGTCCCAAGGGCCCGGGGTCTGGGGGGCGCCGCTGGGGCGGTCCTGCACGCCGACAGAGACGGTGAGGACGAGGATGGAGACGACAACCGAGGTGACCCCGATCCAGGCCAGCCACGAGATCTTACCGAGGGTGCGGATGGACGCGAGGGCGAGGGTCAGGACAGCGGCCACCGCCACGAACACGGCCGTGCAGGTGCCGTGGGTGCTGACAGCGTTGAGCGCGGTCGACAGTCCCAGCATGGCCGAGCCACTGACGGCAATCCAGAAGAGGGTAAACGCGGCGTTCATAAACTCGTAGCCCAGGCGGCCTCCCAGCTTGCGCCCGACGTCGGCCACGTCGTACGTCTCGGGGTGGCGGAGCTTGAACATGCCGACCATGTAGTCTGACCAGGTGGTGATGGCGGCGACGACGAGCAGGCAGATGATGCCCGGGACCATGCCGAGCGTGTCGAACACTACGGGCATGGACAGGACGCCGAGCCCCATTTGCGTCTTCATCATGATGACGGACGTGCCGAGCCAGCCAACCTGATGTCAGTCCGGGACGCCGCACTTGGCAGCACTTACAGACCGGTAGTTGGGGCCGCCCTCGGTGATGGCCCCAAACACCTCGTCGGTCGTCAGCACGCCCCCGCCCTTGTGCGGGGCCGCCTCGACGTCGACGTCGTCGTACGGGCTGCGCTTGCCGTCGTCCATGCTGTGTGTCTGTCGCGAGCGAGGAGCGCGGTGGAAACGCCCCCGGCCTTTCCTTTAAAAAAGTCGCACGCGCGACATTGGCAATGGAAACTGGCGGCCCTCGTTGATGATACTTGTCTTTCGGCCCCGTCTCGAGTCACCACGGGGGAGTGGACGTCTCGCCCCTCTCCGGCAGCATCCCGTCCTGAGCTGCGTCCTGGGTCTCTTGGCATCCATGATTCGGGGCGAGAGAGACAGAGACGGATCGATCCTGGCTGCTTGTAAAGTGGCCGAGATGGAGGCGGCCAATGGGCTCTCCGGGCTGGGGCCACCTGCCAGGAGCATCCCGCTGACCCTTGCCAAACCTGATCAAGAGACAAGAGCTGGAGGTCAGAACGTCGGTGGGTCAGTAGCGACCCGTGTATATGAGCGCGACAAATGCTCATGCCCCGCTGAGCGAGCCAAGAAGGGACGCGAGAGATATCGGAACATCCTGACCGCCAGGAGCACATGCCGAATCGAGATGTTCCGCTGATTCCATGACCGTGCGGCCTGTGGTGTCACCTGGGCAATCTTGGGCAAACCTGCACGCCGCCGCATCGACTAGCGGCTGCAGGACGGACGGACCTCGGCGGATGGGCTTCGGCGTAACGCGATAGGCGTCGAGAGGCAGCAGTTGGCAGACCACGTCCCCGAGTCTGTTGGCCGCCGGTTGCGGCCGAACTCGCTCACAGGGAGCACTTCGCGTCGCCTTCGAGCCCGCGGAGCGGCAAGTGCACATCGCGCTGACGAGCCATCCGGCAGTGGCAAGGGAGATACCCGGGACGATGCGAGTAACAAGGTCGTGGAGACCGACGAGGTCGAGGACACTGACGTCGTGGAGACTGACGAGGTCGAGGAGACTGCTTAAGACTTGCCTCCTGTCACCACGCCGACAGCCGTCGACAGCCGCGCCGACCTGCCCGACTCGAACTTGCGACTGGCTTGGCACCGGATATTGACAATCTTGCGTCGGTCCGAGGTCCTGAATGCGACCCTAGACGTTCTTGGCAGCGCGGGCTGGAGCGGACAGGTATCCAGCCCTCCAGGCCAGCGGTCTACCTGAGCGGCAAGCCTGCCTCCCGAGGCTGGAAGGCGCCGAGTACCCAGTAGGACACGTATCGAGATCACGGCCATGGCGACAGGTCAACAGCATCGGCGTGTTCCCAGGTCGGTCCGGCTGTACGGCTTTGACGCTGCTTGGGGTTGCGATTGGCCACGGCAGTGGGTGGAAGGCGGGCGGCAAGTCGCTGTCGGCGACCACAGGCTGAGCCTCGCCGTCTTCCGGCTGCTCAGCGCTCGCGGCACAAACAAATACATGCATACAAGGGTCAACGTGTGGTGCCTACCTGTGGCCATAGTGTCTTCAAAGTTGTGATCAAGTCGTGGCGTTGTCATCTATTGGCGGGTGCGACATGGTCGCGCTTGCTCGATGCCCGATGCCGCGCGTCCGTTCAATCGTCCTGTTTGGTACATGTGCGGCCTTGTCCGCCCGAGTCTGTAGCCCTAGCCCCTCTTCAGCGCTCGTCTCCTTTTGCTTTCCGCGGCCAGACCGTCGACTCCGTATCCGTTCTTTGGGGTCGAGGTCCCGAGTCCCGTCCTAGGCGTGGTCCCAGGACTGGATCCACCGCCGCAGACTTCTCCGCATCCGCCGCCGCCAACTTCTCCAGATCCGCCACCGCCGACTTCTCCGCAACCGCTGCCGCCGACTTCTCCGCATCCACCGCCGCCGACTTCTCCAGATCCGCCACCGCCGACTTCTCCGCTGCCGCCGCCGCCGCCGCCGCCGACGCCTGCACATCCTTGCGTTTCCGCGCCTCTTCAAGCGCCCACGAGATCGCCTTCGGCGACACCGGCTTGGTGATGATCTGGTCCGTGCCCGCGCGCATGTACTCGTCCTGGTCGTCGCGGAGCGCGTTGCCAGTACAGCCGACAATGTACGTGTCGACGCCCTTGGATCGCAGCGCGCGTGTTACCTCGACACCAGTCATCAGTGGCATTTGGCTGTGGTGTTAGCAGAACGGCCCTACGTCACACACCGCTAGACCCACTTGTCAAGGAAGATGATGTCCACGGGGTCGTCGGCGCGCAGGTGCTGGAGTACAGACGCGAGTGCCACCTTGCCGTTCTCCGCCTGGACTACCGTGTGGCCCATGCGTGTGATCATGCGGCTCATGAGCTTGCGTGTCAGCGCATCGTCGTCAACCACGAGGACCGAAAGTGGGCGGGTCGCGGGCTGGGGTGCGCGACGCGGCGGTATCGACGCCAGCGGCTCGCATGGAAGGAGCGGCGCAGGCGCCTCGAGCTCGGGCTCGTGCTGCAGGAGAATCGCTGACGGGCCTTCGGGTGTTGGCGCAGCAGCCGGTCTTGGCGGTGCGGCTGGTGTTAGCGGCGTCGTAGGCGGCGGGTTGAAGTGCGGGACGAGCGACGGTGTGCGGCCCATCAGGCTCTGATGCACGACCAAGCCTGGCCGCAGTGCCCCTGGCGGGACCGCTCCGTCGGCCAGCGCGGCAGCGCCGCGGATCCCTAGTCCTCGCGGCACACTCGGTTCCAGGCTCGCGACCCGATCGGCCGCCCCCTCGGTGCCTTGCGGTGGCCGTATCTCGGACGCGTCGGGTATCAGGGTTGTGGTGCGCGTCATGGGCGAATGTTCGGTCACCGACGGTGTGAGCGATCTGAGCGGCGGGGACGAGAAGGGCACCAGGTTGAACGTGACAGGCTCGGCGGCGAGCGCGGACTGCGCGAGCGGCGAACCCGGGCGTAACCGCCCTGCTCCCCCTGCTCCCCCTGCAGCCATGGCAGCCGTGGCGGCGGTCAAGGTCGCGACGCTCCCGCTCGCGTCGCTGGCCGCGTTGCTGTTGCGCTCGCGGTCGAGGCGCCGCTGCGAGCCCCCGCGTGCAATCGAGATGGAGATGCTGCCGCTAGGGCTCGCGCTCGACGTCGCAGTCGTCGCAGTCGAGAGGCGGCCCCGGTCCTCCGAGAGCCAGTGCGGCGCGTGCTGCGGCTGAGGGGTCGTGTGCAGCGGCAACGTGTACGGAATCTCAAACCTAGAGAATCAGCGCCTGGGTGAGAGGACATGGCGCAGTACTCACCAAAAGACGCTCCCTTTGCCGAGCTCGGAATCGACGCCCAGTCGGCCGCGGCTAAGCTTGACAATCTGCATGACGAGCGCCAGGCCGAGGCCGGAGCCCTTGCCGCCTTGCCGCCGCCCAATCTCGGTCTGGACATAGGGCGAGAACAGGCGGTTGTCGCGCACGTCCGAGAGCGACAGGCCGACGCCCGTGTCGTGCACCTCGACGCGTATGAGCGCCTTCCGCGCGTGCGGCGGCACGGTGCCCTCCACGGGTGTCGGCTGCGGCGCGGCCGAGGGCGGTGGGGCGACGGCGGGCTCGGGCGGCGGTGCGGGAGTGGACTGGATCACGGGCTTGTGCGGGTCGGCAAAGTCGTAGGATATTCTGGCCTTTGTTTCGATGGACACGCGTTTGGTGCTGGGCTTTGGCGAGCTGAGGGGGCTGGGTGTGGTGAGACCGATCTCGGACGACTCTGGGCCGCCAACTCTGGGCTCTGCGGCCCCTTCGGCAGACCCCGCGGCCACGTCGCCCCCCTCATCCTGCGCGTGGTGCTGTCCGATCGGCTCCACGTGCCGTTCCGCGGCGGGCAGTACGGGATACAGCAACTTGGTGACGACTCTGACGCTGCCGGACGGTGTAAACTTGAACGCGTTCGACACGAGATTGGAGCACACCTGCTTGAAGCGCATCTCGTCGCCAATGACCGTGCCGCCAATCTCCTCGATATGGGGGTCGAGCTCGAGCTCAAAGTCGAGGCCGGTCACCTCGGCGGAGGCGCGGTGCGACAGGGCGACGTAGTGCACGGCTTTGTGTAGGTTGAACGGCATGCGCGACTGGATGAGGTTGCCCGATTCCATGCGGTTGAAGGAAAGCACGTCGTTGAGTACCTGCGTGTCAGCGTACGGGGAGGGGGTCGGCTCACCTTTTCCATCATGCGCAGACTGCCGTCCAGGCCGATGACGAGTTCTTTCTGGTCCAAGCCGAGAAGGTGGAAGGCGCCCTCGCCGTCGAGGTTGGCGAGGGCTAGACGAGCAGTGTTGAGCGGAACGCGCACCTCGTGGAAGACTGGTGTCAGCGGTCACCCCGCGGCCGTTCTTACTGTAGGACACGAAGCGCTTCTTCGAGTCTTCCGCGCGCCGCTCTTGCACCTGGGCCGCTTGCACCGCACTGCTGTCAGCTGTGCTCGTCGCAAATTGCCTACCGAAACTGGTTCTTGAGCTGCCCGCGGAGCATGAAGAGTTGGCGGTCAGACCGTTCACTAGGGTCAGTCGACGCGTTGCGGCACACGCACCTGAAGTACGCCACGACGGTGAGGAACAGGTGGAACAGCTCGACTGCGCGTGTCAGCCAGGCAGAGCCGTCGCAGAGGCGGCAACTCACAGACGACCAGGTTGCGCCAGTTGCCCAGGCGGAAGCGGGGCTGTTTGGAGAACAGGGTGGAACCGGCAATGAACCATGCGGTGGCGAGAAGGATATGGACGAGGCGGTTCTGGCCGAGCGACATGACGGCAATCGAGGCGTTGGCGAACAGCGCGGCGAACAGCTGGAGAAAGTTGCGGTCGCCGCACTGGGCGTTGGGGCCGAAGAACTGCGTGTGAGCAACGCCGGGGGGGATCGGGGGCGACGCGGCGGGCCGAGCAGCGACCGCAAGGTTGGACTCACACCGCAGATGTACATCTCAACCGACCACACCCACTACGAGGTCAGCAAAGGTGTCAGTCGCTTTGCACTCACGCCCCAGCACCAGCAGGCACCGGCGACCCAGATGTGGTATATCAACTTGAACCTCCGGGGCCCGTTGAACAGGACCATGAGCGGCAGCGGGATCGTCCAGAAGCCGCAGATGCCGAGATACGCCTTGGGGTCAGCAGCGGCGGTCGGAGCGACGTACATAGTACTTGAACGCAGACATGGTGCCCGTCTGGATCGCCACGGTGAAGACATAGTGGATGAGAAGGAATATGGCAGCAATCAGAGCGCCGTGCTTGCCGGCGTACCATTCCTGGGCCGGCAGTCAGCAGCATGTTGGGCGTCGGCGGCACCGCACGCACCTCCTTCTTGAACGCGGCCTCGGCGCGGGGGTCCGGGAAGCTCGAGTCGACATAGTGTCGGAGGGGGATGACAACAGTGGACATTGCCCAGTCGCACGCGTGGCTGAGGCGGCGGCGGCGGCGCATGCGCAGGCGTGAGCTCGAGTCGCTGTTGAGGTACGAGGTGTAGCCCGAGTGGACGTCGGCGTCGTCGAGCGAGCGGCCGTCGGCGCCGGCGAGACTCGCCGAGTCGCGGTGCTTTTCGTCGCCCGTCTCGGCGTCGGGGACGAACGAGTCGAACGAGTTTTCGACGACGACAAACGAGATGGGGCCGGACGGGGCGGGCGGCGCTGCGTCGTCGTCGTCGGCGGGGCGCGAGCGGCTGCGCTTGCGCCGCGCGCGCCGGCTGTTGGTGCCCGACTCGAGGTCGCTGAGGGATGCAGGCAGGGCCGAGCAGTTGCCGTCCGTCTTCTTCGACAGGCGCGTCCACGTCCGCTCGATAGCGGCGGGCTCGCCCCAGAACGTGTCGACGTCGGGGCCGGCGGTGCTGCTGCCGTCGCCGAGCGTGCCGGTGTCGAGCTCGGAGGCGGTTGTGGGGGAGTCGGCCGAGGTGGCCGTGGAGGACAGCGGGGTCATGCGCATCTGCATCCCGAGGCTGTGGAACAGGGCGCGGAGCTGGCCGGTGCGGCGCTGCTGCTGCAGCTCGGGCGACGCGAAGCGGGCGGCGCGGGGCGGGGCGGCGGGAGGGGGTGTCGGCGCGGCGTCGGCGTCGGCGGCGGTTGCAGCTGCCGCTGCTCGGCGCTGGCGGGCCGGCGGCTGCCCGCCGCCGCCGATGCCTTCCTCCTCGTCATGCGGCGTGCGTCTCTGGCCGCGCGCGGTGCGAAACACACCGCGGGCCATTGTCGGAGCGTGGGGAACGTGAGCGCGCGACGCCGAGGGGGGAGAGATGCGGGTGTGTGAGAGAGAGAGAGAGCAGTGCAAAAGGGATCGCGGGGGCCGGCGGGGGGTGGGGGGTTGCAGGCGATGAAGGAGCGGCGCCCGTGCCATCCCCGGAGGGGTCGTCGCTGGGGCACCCGGTGCCAGCGTCGTCGTCGTCGGCGGCGGCGCGGACCTGGATGGCTGCACTCATCCCGCCGTCGTTCAAGACACGGCCGCGCCGCCGCCGCCGCCATGGCGTCGCCGGGCTCGCCGGTGGCGCGCTCGCCCGGAACAATAGCGACGGAGGCCTTGGCCGCAGGCCGCCATGTGGTGCCGCGGCCAAGCCGGGGTCGCGCCGCGTGGCTCGGCGCGGCGTGTCCTGCCAAGCGCGGCAGCGGGGTTGTCGGCGGCGCGGCGGCGCTGCGGCGCGTTGTCGGCACTGCTGTGGCACCGCTGTCGCACCGCTGTCGGCACCGCTGTCGGCGCCGCTGCTCGCACCGCGCCGCCGTCGCCGCCGCGCATGCATCGGCGCGACGCAGAGGGACTAGCGTCAAAGAACACCCTGTCCGACGCGCTCGGCGCCGTCGTGGGGGGTTCGTCCGCCGCCCACGGGGCCAGGGCCACGCTGTCACATCCACCCGCCGTCATCGCCGTCGTCCTCACCACTCGCACATTGCCCACCCCCCCCCTCAGCCGCCCCCGCGGCCGTCGTCCCCATGTTCCGCAACCTCCCTGCATTGAAGAACATCCCCCAGGCCATCGGCCTGCCGTTCCTGTCCCCCGCCGAGGACGCCCAGCTGCAGTTCAAGGTCGGCGAGAACGGCCTCAAGCGCCTCAGCGGTGGCGATGTGAGTCCTGCGCGTCGCGGCGTCAACTAACCCCAGGTCATCCCGCTCAGCGACCAGTCGTACTGGTCGCAGTACTGGACCGTGTTCACCTCGGCGACCGACGTGTATGCGCGCATCTCGGTCCATGATGGTCAGTCCCGGCGTCGCCAGCAGCCCGCTCACCCTCCCAGTCCGCCAGGCAATGGCCGCCAACCCGGCCAACGTCGCCAACCTCGTCGCCGCCCTCTCCCATCACCTCTTCACCCTCCTCCCCGGCCACACGTTCCCCGGCCCAGACGAGGGCGGCACGTCCGAAGCGCTCAACTGCCTGCGCGTCCTCGGCCGCGTGCTCGTCGTCGTCTACGAGTCCGAGAACAGGGAGTGGGCCGAGGAGCACCTCTGGAGCCGGCGCAAGCGGCCAGCTGGGCTCCCAGCGTCGCAATACGACGACGACGTGTCCTGGCAGGAGGAGCCCACCGAGGAGCAGTTTAAGATTGCCGACGACTCGGATGCAGACGACGACGACGCCGACGCCGACGGCGTAACCCCCGCGTCCAAGCCGTCGGCCGCCGGTAGCAGCAGCACGGCTGCAGCCGCCGACACGCACGACAACACCACCGACGACGGCCCCATGCGCGATCCCCTGGCGAACCCGGGACCGCAAGCACCGAGGTCGGACGACCCCGCTGACGACAACCTCCTCCCATCTCTCGCCGAACGCCTCTTCAGCTGCACCGTCGACCTGCTCTTCTGTGCAGGCTTCAGCGTCCCCGAGTCTGTCCGCGGCGAGGATGGCGTCGGCGACAAGATCAACGTGGGTTCCTCCTCGTGCTCTATACTCACCCCAGTACATCATCTGGGAGAAGGGTGTCGGGAGCACCGTCGCCCTCGGATCCTCGTCCGAGCTCGACCGCAACAAGGTCGAGGTGCTCCGCTTCCTCCTCATCCTCCTCAGCTTGACCGTCTACACCCCGCCGTCCGATATCCAGACGGCGCGCAACCCGCCTCTCGAGCAGCTCACACACCAGCTCGAGCGCCGCCTCGTCCTCTCCCTGCTCTGCTCGCTCCTCAACACGTCCCTCGCAACCCCAAAGGCCGGCGCAACCGCCGCCGTGCCGTACAACCACCTCATGTTCCGCGCCTCCGACGAGCGCCGCACCCTTGTCCGCATGTGTCTCATGACCCTCCTCGTCGCCCTCGACTACCGCAGCCACGAGGCCATTGGCCCCATGCCCGGCATGCCCCCCTCCGAGACCAAGGACAGCAACGTGTTCCGCTACTTTGTCTCCAAGCTCCACCGCAAGGACGACTTTGCCTTTGTGCTCGGCGGCATCCTGGGTATCCTCGACGAGCACACGGCCGTCATGAACAACTACTTTCCCGGCAGCAAACGGCCCATACCGTACCTCCTCGAGGCGTTTATGCTCTTCTGGCGTCTCGTCGACCTGAACAAGGTGAGCCCTGCAGAACGACCGCCCCTCCTGACCCCAGCGCTTCCGCTCGTACGTGTTCGAGTCGGGCAAGGCCGTGGACATCATCGGCTACATTCTCATCTGCTGCCTCGAGTTCAAGAACGACCCCGCACAGCACGGCCTGCTGCGCCTCCTGTCGTATCTGCTCCAGACGCTGTCGACCGATCCTGGCTTCGCAGCCGCCATCAACCAGCCGCTGCGCCAGACAGTCCCTCCCAAGTGGGCCGTTCCAGGCTCTGCGGCCGACTTTATGATCGTCTCCATTTACTCAATCGCCACGACCCCCGGGCTCAACCCTCTCTTCCCTGCGCTCACCATCACCATTGCCAACGTCGCCCCGCATCTGCGTCACGTTGGCGTCCAGTCGGCAACACGTCTTTTGCAGCTCTTCAAGGCCTTCTCGGCGCCCAACTTTCTGCTCGCCGACGAGGGCCACCCCCGCCTTGTCTACTACCTCCTCGAGACGTTCAACTCGGTGCTGTACCACCAGCTCAACGAAAACCCCAACCTCGTCTACGCCATCCTCCAGAACCATCAGGACTTTCAGAAGCTCGCAACGTTTACACTCCTGTCCGGGCTGCGCGAGATCCAGAAGAAGAAGGCTCTGCGAGCGGCCGCCGAGGAGCGTGCCGCCGCGGCTGCCCCGCCCAAGGGCCTCGTGCGCACCAACTCGGAGCTGGCGATGCTGGCCGAGAAGGCCGCGCTGCTGGGGCGTGACGACGAGGACGAGGACGAGGCGGTTGCCGACTCTGCCCCGACGTCGTCGACACCTCCTGCCGAGACGCCGACCGACCCGCCAACCGACCCGCCAACCCCACCGCAGAACCCGCCAATGTCGGAAAAGGCGCGCGGCAAGATGCGTGCCGTCGAGCCCAGCGAAACGACGACCAACGGCGGCGAGGACCCGTCCGAGGAGGAGCTGATGGCGGTCGCCGCCGCCGGCGTCGGGCCCAACGGCTACGTCCCAACACAAGAGTGGGTCACGTCGTGGCAAAAGGGTCTCCCCCTCGACCCGGTGCTCGTCGCCATCTCCGAGCTGCTCCCGCGCATCCACGAGTCGCAGCCGAGCCGCACCGGCGGCCCCTCAAGCAAGGTCTTCAACATTCTCAAGGGCGCCGACCTCGCAGACGTGCTACCGCCCGCGGGGCCGATGCTACCGCGCAAGTTCCAGTGGAGCCCGCAGAGCTGTGTGTGGCTCACGTCGCTGCTGTGGGGCGACATTTACGTCGCGGGCTTGACCCCGCTGGGCGTGTGGAAGGACACGACCGTCCGGCTGTTCTATGTCAAGCAGGCGCCGCACAAGTCGCGTGCGCCGCAGGTCGACCGGGTGCTCAAGATGATTGGTGTCGTGTGAGGTAGGGACCGCCTGTGCTGAGACTTGGCGCGACGCGGCCGCGTCCGATAGAGTGAGATGCATGCTTCGGGACGAAGGGAGTGCGCAGAGCGGGAGACGCGTGCCGACTGCGCGGCCTTCGGCCCCTTTGGGCCCTCGGGCTACGCGACACTGCCGCGCTGGGGTTATCGCGCCGCGCGGTCCGCACGTGCGGCCACCAGCCGCCGACGCCGGCGCTCGTCATCGCACGTGCTCCGCCTCGCGACGGCGACAATGACTGGCGCGCAGGCCGTCGTGGGGTCCGCTAACGTGCTGCCCAGCCGGGCGAGGGTCTGCGGCCGCCGCCGCGGCGCCAGCAGCGATGGCCAAGACTCTCGGCGCAGCGAGTGCCCGCCAGGCTCGCCGCCGGGACCGCCGCCTGCGGTCGCTCCCGGGCGGCGGCGCCGAGCATGGCATGTCCCGCGTGGCCCGCGGCGCAGCGCGTGGTGCCCGCCACCCCGACTCCGCATGTGGCCCATCGTGTTCGCCGACCCCCGGCCCCGCCGCCGCCGTCGAGCCGCCGTCGCCGAGCCGCCGTCGAGAGACTGCGGCCACGACCGAGGCCGAGGCAGCCGATCGCTACAGGGCAGCCCTGGATGCCGGCGGACCTGGACCTGGCTGCGGACCTTGACCTTGATTGCTCCATGCAGTGCTGGATACGCTCCACGCCGACCCCGTCGAGTACTGGAGGCGCTCCTCGCCGACTCCGTCGAGCACTGCTCGGCGCTGGCGTGGCGCCCGCGCCGCTGCACGCGTCGCCGCCTGCGTCCCGACGCCGATCGCGCAGCCGCCGCCTCCCCTCCCCGCCACATGGGGGGTCCAGCACATGGCGGCACGGCGGACCCCATGCCGGCCAGAGGTGTGCACCGCATGCTCAAGGTTCGGCCGGCGCGGGCAGCGTGCAGTTCCTCCTCGCGCGCGTCGAGCAGCGCGTCGGCGGACGCTGCAGACGGCCATGGGGATGGCGGCTGTGGTCGCTGAGGCACAACCCCGCCGTCCCGCGTGGTGGTCGTCGAGGGTGCCGTATACCTCGCAACGCTGGAAACGGACCTGCATCGGCTCGCTGCTGGTTCGCAGATGCATGCGGCGCGGGCCAGCTCTCACCTTTAAGCTTTCATCTGACGTGATCTGGACGTACACTGCCGTAAAGCCCTCCGAGGGTGGCCGAGGTTCCCCAGCGACCGCCGCGAACGGTCCTCCCTTCCCGGTCGTCCACCAGAGTCGTGCGGGGCATCCCTGCAAGTTGCGCGCGGAACGGCTCGTTTACAACTTTTTCTCCGGCCTGCAGAGGCGGAGATGCTTGTCCAGCGCGCTGTAAAGAGCAGGTCGGAACAGCGAGGGCCGTCGTTTTGTCCATATCTTTCTCCCTCCCTCCCCCCCGCCACTATGGCCGTCGCTGGCGCATTCTTGTCTCTCCCGCTCTGGGCGCAGCTCGTGCTGCTCGTCCTTGCCGTGCTCGGCGGGCTCCTGGCGCGGCACATCTACACTGGCCTGACGAGCCCGATGAACGACCTGCCCGGCGGGCCCGCGGCACACTGGCTCATGGGCGACTTTACCAACTTCTTCGAGCACCCGACGGGCCACTGCCACGCCGAGATCGAGTCCAAGTATGGCCACACGGCGCGCTTTGCGCAGGGCTTTGGCCTGCCCCCCGCGCTGCTGACCTCGGACCTGGTGTCCATCGCCTACATCCAGCGCTACCCGGACGTGTTCATCAAGCCCCCCGACCAGGCGGACATTCTCAAGCGCTTCATCGGCCGCGGCCTGCTGATTGTCGAGGGCGACACCCACCGGCGCCAGCGCCGCATCGTCACCCCCGCGTTCGCCCCGGGCAATATCCGTGACCTGCTCCCGATTCTCCTCTCAAAGTCGTACCAGCTGCGCGACCGGCTGGCGGATATGATTGAGGATGACGCCAAGGGTGAGGCGAGCGAGACGCCGACCGCCGCCGCCGACTCTGTCGCGGGCGCCCGCAAGATTGATATCGCAAAGTTCCTCACGCTCACCGCCTTTGACATTATTGGCCTGGCTGCTGCCGACTACGACTTTCGATGTGGGTGTGGCTCGAGACACGAGGCTCTCGTTCTGACCCGCAGGCCTCGAGACCGCAAACCCGATTGTGCAGCTGTTCCGCTCGGCGTTGTCGGCGGTCACGGACATTGACCTCATGGGTCTGCTCCAGGTGCTGCTCCCAGTCTTCTATCACATTGTGAGTGACCGAAGAGCCGACCGTCTCCGACTGACACGCAGCCGACAAAGCGCACGCGTCTAGTGGACAGCGGCCACCAGAGGCTCACCGAGGTTGGAGCCGTGAGTGCTTCCCCGCGAAGCGACGACTGACACGCAGGAGCTCATTGCGCGCAAGAAACAGGAGGTGCTCAGCACGCTCGCCGAGAGCGAGATCGAGAAGACGACCGACATGGGCAAGGACCTCCTGTCCGTGATCATAAAGTCCAACATGGCCAAGGACCTGCCCGAGTCGCAGCGGATGAGCGACGAGGAGATCATCGACCAGGTCGCGACGTTCCTCCTCGCAGGCTCCGAGACGTCCTCCAACGGTACCGCGTGGGGACTTTGGCGCCTCGCGCAGGACCAGCCGCTGCAGGAGCGGCTGCGCCAGGAGCTCTTCACGCTCGGGCCAGACCCGACACTCGACGAGCTCAACGCGCTGCCGCTGCTGGAGAACGTGGTGCGCGAGACGCTCCGCCTTGACCCGCCCGTCCCGGACGCGGTCCGCGAGACAACCGCCGACTGCGTCCTCCCGCTCGCTACCCCGATCAAGGACAGGCACGGCAACATGGTCGACCGCGTGCCGCTCCCCAAGGGCACCCAGATCCTGATCCCGTTCACAAACGTCCACCGCGACCCCGCCATCTGGGGCGACGACGCAAAGGACTTCAACCCCGACCGGTACGACCGCGAGGGCTACCCGTACGCCAACGTCCCGAGCGTGTACGGCAACCTCCTGTCGTTCAACGGCGGCCCGCGCAACTGCATGTGAGTGAACATGGCCGCCGCATGTGCTGATGGAACAGCGGCTACCGCTTCGGTCTCGCCGAGATGAAGGCCATGCTGTTTGCGCTGCTGCGCGCCTTCAACTTTGAGCTCTTGCCCTCCAGCCCCGAGATTACGCGCAAGAACTAGTGAGTCGTCTGGGCCTCGCCCGCAGCCTCGAAAGGCCGCGCTGACGCTGCAGCATCACCATGCTCCCATACGTGGTCGGAGAAGAGTCTGTCGGCTCTCAGATGCCGCTGCTCGTTCGTCCTCTGGACTGAAACCGAAGAAAGGATATATATATTTGATGAGATTCACGACCTCCTGGTGAGATGTAAAGGTACCCGGCCGTCAAAGTCGTCCCGCAGCCCTCCTCGATCCCCGGCCGTGTCGCCACCAGACGAGGGAGAGGGCTACATAACCCCCTGACCCCTAAGTGTCATCTACACGGTCGTTGGCGCCAGTGTCGTGGAGGCGGTCGTCGTCAGAGAGGAGTGTGCGATGCGTGCTCTGCGAGGACGGCGACGGCCATGTACGACAACAAAGGAAGGACCGAGTGGAGAATACATTACATAAGCGGATGGCGGAGATGCGCGTCCTCACATTACATAAGCAAAGCTAGTGACATCATGCTGCTGCCTCTTGTACTCGACGCCACCGCCGCTGCGCTCTCCATCTCCATCCTTCTCTTCCTGTCGTCCGCACAATATCATGTCGGCGAGTAACTACGCTCCGTTGCGCACATCCACGCCGCCTCCGACGCCGCACGCACACCAAGGCCCGCATGGTGAACAGGCCGCCGTGGAATTCAGCAGCGACGAGGACGAGGACGAGGATGAGATCGACAAGGGCACTGTCGACGAGGCGATGGTGGCCGTCCCGGGAGAGGACGAGTGAGTGCCATGGGTTGAACGTAGCCGCTCCCGCCAGCGTTCACTGACCACAGGATTAACGGGTTTGTGTGCACCCTCGTCGCGGTCGCGTCCCTGAGCGGGCTGCTGTTCGGCTACGACACGGGCATCATCAGCGGAACCTTGTGAGCCACCCTCCCCGTCTGGTCACCGTCTAACACTGGCAAGAGTCACGATCGGACGAGATCTGGGGACCGATCTCTCAACGTGGCAGAAGGAGGTGATCGCGTCTGCGACAACTCTCGGCGCCCTGTTTGGCGGGCTCGCCGCCGGGGCGATCAGCGACTACACGGGGCGGAAGCGGGTTCTCGGGATCGCCAACGTCGTGTTCGTCGCCGGCGCACTCGTCCAGGCAGCCGCGCACACGGTCCGCACCATGGTCGCAGGCCGCTTTGTCGTCGGCCTTGGCGTTGGCCTCGCGAGCTGCATCGCGCCGCTCTACATTGGCGAGCTCGCGCCCACGCGTCAACGCGGTCGCCTCGTGACGATCAATGCCGTAGCGTGTACGCTTGGGCAGGTGGTGTCCTACGGTTCGTGTGGAACCGGGTGTTCCCGCTAACCGCTCAGCTATTGGCGCCGTGTTTGCAAAGGCGCCAGGCGGGTGGCGATGGATGGTGGGGCTGGGCGCTCTGCCCTCGGTGGTGCAGCTCGCTTCCCTCGCGTTCCTGCCAGAGAGCCGTAGGTGCCTCTTGTTATACAGGATGCTCACCGTAGCCCGCATTCTGCTTGTCCGCGGCGATGCGCCGGCTGTGGAACGGGTCCTCGCGCGCGTATACCCGCTGGCCACGCAGCACGACCTGGCTCGCAAGGTGGCCATTATGCAGGCCGCGCTGAGCCAAAGCGCAAGGATCGAGGCGACGACAACGTGGCAGGAGCGACTCGCGAGTCTATTCAAAGTTGGCGCACATCGACGGGCCTTGAGTGGGTGCTCTCAGCCAAGCTCCGCTAACTCGTAGCCATCGGCTGCGGTCTCCAGGCCTTGCAACAGCTGTGCGGTTTCAACAGTCTGATATAGTGGGTGCCGTCCTCCGATCCCGTGCTCACAACAGCTTCTCGGCATTGATATTCGCCGCCCTAGGATTTGACAACCCTGCTGCCACAGGGATGATCATTGCGCTGACAAACTTTGTGTTTACTCTAGTTGCGCTCAAAGTGGGAGCCGGGTCCTAGTCGTGTCACTGACGGAACAGGTGGTGGACTCCCTCGGACGGCGGACCGTCATGCTCTACACCGTCCCCAACATGGCAATAGCTCTGCTGGTCGTTTCACTCGGTTTCCACCGTGAGTGATCCCGCTCGGCCCTCTGCCCACACTGATGCCCAGGCCTCACACGCTCAACTGGCGGCGTCCTGGTTCCCGGTGCCGACTACCCCGCAAACCTCACACTGACCGTGCTGGCCGGCATGGTCCTGTACGTCGCCGCGTACGCAACGGGCACAGGGAACATCCCCTGGCAGCAGGGCGAGCTGTTTGCACTTGAGGTACGCGGGCTGGGCACCAGTCTGTGTACCGCGACCAACTGGGCGTGCAACCTTGTGGTAGCCGCGACCTTTCTCAGCCTGATGGAGAGGGCGTCGCCTGCTGGTGCTTTTGTGCTCTACGCCGTCGTGTGCATGGTCGGCTGGGTGTTCTGCTACCTGCTCTACCCCGAGACCAGCGGGCTGAGCCTCGAGGAGGTTTACGAGGTGTTTAGCGATGGCTTTGGGGTCGCAAAGAGCCGCGAGATGCGTCAGGCTAAGCTAGCTCGAGCAGAGGAGGCTCACCGCGGGATAGCGTAAGGGTGTAAAATTGTATAACATTGATGCAGGGTATCTTACTGACCACCAAACTGATGGGGCTGACACCGATACACCTCACTAATGGTACAGATTTGGCCAGTATGACTCGCCGCTTGCTCACATCGCCCGCTGTCTGTCAGCGCATTCCGAGCATGAGGGACGCACAATCTTGGCCCAGATGTCAGCGCCAGCGGCCTGGACAGGCTCCCAGCCGTGCTGCTCTAGGGTGGTCGCAACACCCAGGGCGAGGGTGTACGCGATGCCGCCCGAGGCGAAGCGGAAGGCGCCGGGGAGGCGGTAGAGAATGGAGACCGACGGCATTGTGAAGGAGCTGATGAGATTCTGAGGGGGTGGCAGAGCTGTTACGAGAACGTGTGGGAAGAGAGCCAAGCTCATTGGCATTATGTATGCTGTTAGCCAGCGACGGTGCAGCCTGTGGCTGGACGGGCGGGCTGATGGACACGGAGTGTGTTTTGTGTCTCCCACCGCATCATTCATTCGGCACTGTGTCTGGTGTGCTTGTGTCTGGTGTCTCCCGCCCATCGTGTACCAAGGATGACAGAGGGCTTTATTCCACTGGTCGCGTCTCCATGCTTGCTCAAGCCTGCTCTCGTGAGGGCAGCGGGTCAGAGGCGTGAGATGGGCGCATGGAGCACGAAGCCGCCGTTACTGCCCACTTCCTTGCAAGCACGACGTTGCTGAGAGATGGGTGGAATCGGGGGTCCGCGACCATTGCAAACTTGCGTCTACCTACAGGCCAACGGGAGTGCGGATGGGCCGGGCGGTCCTCGACACGGCTGCTGCACGCTCTACACCCCAAGTGGCCATGTCCTCAGTCCTGAGGAGTAAGACCTGTGGAAATCCTTTAGTTGTGACGTTCCAGACTATGGTAGGCGGCGGCCTGGCTAGCTGACCTCCCAAGGGTTAGGACGCGTTTTTCCGAATGCTACTCGGCCTGACATTTGTCTATTGGGTCTCGACGGCGACAGGAATACACTCCGGAGGAGCGCCAAATGGTGGAAGCAGACAGCATCTAGCGCTCGTCGCAGCAGCATACCAGCGCGGCCAGAATAAAAGAATCAAGTATCAACACACATGGTCCATAACTCTAAGGTTCTACAACACGTCGGGTTCTACAACACGTCGAGCACCCGCGCACCCGTGTGCGACCACCAATCCCGCAGCTCGCCGCCAATCTCGTCCACTTGCGACGCCGCGTATTGGACATGCGTCATGAACGACATGCAGCTATACAGCGAGTGCGTGGCGCTACAGGCCGAACGCGTAGCGGACGGGGAGCGCGCGGGACGGCGAGCAGACGAGGATGAGGGCCCTGGGGAGACCACGCGCGAGCGGGAGCGAGAGGAGGAGCCGGAGCGCGGGGGCGAGAGGGGATACGCTCCTGCAGATGGCGAGCGCGAGGGCGACGCGTGGCTCACACAGCTCACGCTCGGCGAGCTTGATCGCGACGAAGATTCGTAGTCCCGCAGACGGTTAACTGCGTGCGCAAAGTATCCTGGGTCTACGAGGCCAGAAGTCGAAGGGTCGAGGGAGGGCTCCTCCTCGAGCTCGTACACCTCGGAGAGGGGAGACGGTGTTGCTTCTGGAGTGGGGAGGTACCCTCGGTACGGGTTGCGGCCGCGGGCAGGGGGTACGGGCTCAGGCTCCTCGGCCTGATCGTCGTCCCACTCAGGGTCGAGGCAGCGGAGGCGGGCCAGCGCTCCACCCACGCGTTCGCGGAAGCACGACAGCGTCTCGTAGTCCGGCTTCCACTCATGGTCGAGGTATGCGGGGTGTACCTGCTCGAGACCAACAACGGCGACTCTCTTGCCAAGCGCAACGGTTCGCGCGACGTACTCTGCGGCCGCCACATATCGCCAGCTCACAAACGCTGCGTGCCCACCCGAGGCACTGTTGGTCGTGCTCACAGATGCGAGACGGTCGGCGCGTGAGCTCGTCCAGCTCGGCGACCACAGCGAGAGCACGAACGTGACCTCGGCCGCGTCGCCGAGGAGGGAGAGCACGGCGGGATCAAAGGCTGCTCCCCGGTGGTGCCTGAGGACAATGGTGGTATCCTCCTCGGGGTCGTCGCGTTTGCGCGCCTCGTACGGCGACGACAGCGGCGGGCTTGGCGGCCGCGAGATGGTTTGCACGCTGCACACCGAGCAAAACGCGACACTGGGGTCGAGGTCGAGGACGAGGCCGCCGCGCCCACGCCAGCGCCGTCCGTACGGGTCAGGGACCAGCATGATGCGCTGGAGCCCATACATCCGCCGCACCGTTGCTGCGAGCGTGCTCAGCGACGGGACGCACCCGAATTCAAACGCGCCACAGACGGCGAGGGTGCGGATGTGTGGGAGGATGCGCTGAAGGTGTGCGTGGTTCGCAGGCAGCGCCGGGCGGTGGTGGAGGGGCAGTTGTGACTCGTAGCCCCGCAGGTCGCCTGCCAGCCGCGGGCCGCGCTCGGCATGCAGCACGACGCGGCCCTCCCAGTCGATGACGAGCCGCGCGTGCCGGAAGAGCACAGCGTCGGCGCGCTCGCACGAGGCGTGGGACACACGCCGGAGCGCGAGCAGCGTGTCCAGAGTTGACTCGGCACAGATGGCCGCAAAGATGTGCGGGTAGCACTCTGGCTGGAGGGAGGGAGACATGGTCGGTGGGTGATGGGTCGGGGGGGACGGACGGGTTGCGAGCGGGAATGACCCTGTTATCTGTTTATCAGATAAAGAGATTTTGGGGGCATCGTGTCACTCCATTTTTTTCACCAGATCGGGCTCTTCGGCCGACATCCGTCGAGTGGCCGTCTCGTTTCGGATCACGCCAGGCGGAGCGTCGCCTGGGGACGGTGCTGGCACAAGAAACGATGCACGCGCCACCCTCGCTGCTGCTGCTTCCGTGGGCTTGGGCCTTCGTCGGGAAATATAGGCTCCCCTCTGACGCCCGAGCCTCCTGGTCCCAATCGGCTCTCCATTCGGCTTTCTGCGGGCCCGTGGTGGGGGACGCGTGGGTCGGCCCGGGCTGGTGCATGCAGAGACCATACCCAGGTAGTTCCGGTCACTACTGCGCACCTTAGATCGGGCGAGCGATGTTTGCCCGCTCTCTCGGCCTCGAACCCCATCACCGGTGCCTGCGGGCGAACGAGACCGACATTTTCACGCCAGCCTACCACAGCATGTCGTGTTTGGCGAAGACTTAAAGGCTAGGACGGCCGAGGGGAAACCGTCCTGATCGGTCCAGGCAACATGCTTCAGACTCTGTAGGTACCTAACCATCATGAACCACAGAATGATCATGGGCCGCCAACTCTGAGGTGCTCAGGGTGGGCCAAGATGCTGGCCAGTCTCGGTCCTTTTGTCATATTACCATTAGATCAGGCCAACACGACCACGACCCAGACGCCGAACCCAAGCCCTACCGCCATGTGGACCCGTCATCCGTCCCAGCGTACCGGCGGCAACTCATCCGGGACGCAGAATCGCCGTTTGCGCCGAGTTTGACGAGAGAATGAGAGAATCTTGGAGGACTAGGCGACGGTCATGACGGAGTTTTGGCATTGCGGTGTGACTGATCTGGGCTACAAATTGAGTGAAGACCTCGCGCTGTCGCCAACCTAGACCGCCAAAGGGTGTACCTCGAAGTCTGAGGTCTCGCAAGAGTTTGAGATCTTGCCAACTACACACTGTCGATGCGCTTGGGGAGAACCCTATCCCCGTTGCGGACACCGACGTGCGCCAGTGGCAGATAGCCTGGCCGCATGAGCACGAGCATTCCATCACGCTGACTTATCGCAACACACTCTTCCACCTCCGCACCTCCGAGCTCCTGGCGCCCGGAGATAGTATGTGATGGTTGGCAGAGATCAGGTTCATGAAGGCATCAATCTCTGTAATCGCCACCCTTGCTGCCGCGGGGGCTTGTTAGTGCGGATGTCCAGAGCCGCCGCTGATGGAGCAACGGTAGACGCCTTGGGAACATGGGACAGCCAAGGTAGGGACCGTGTTGGAGCTCCCCCCGGCTGTTTCCATTTCGCTGACGCTGCCGTCCACCATGTTGACCGGCATCGCGAGCCCAGACATGGCTGGATATGAATGCCCGCAAGACAACTTCCAGGGTGCTGGTCCTCGGCTCGTTGGCCCCGGCTGGTAGTAAGATATCTCTCCACTGCGATCCCAATCACACCAATGGTCATGGAACGCACATCACCCGAACCATGTGGGGTTGCCCTCGACAGGCTTCCTCAAGTCCAACGGTACCGGCGGCGTTCGCGGCTGAGGAGCATAGCAGTAGGGCATGGCGCAGAGCTCACAAATACCTCAGTTTTGCCGCAAGTTGGAGAAGAGGCCCGTAATGCGGCGAGAGAAGGGCGCAGTCGAGAAGCGCTTGCTGGTCTCGAGCAGAGAGAGCAAGATGGGCAGGGCGTACGCCGCCATTAGGCCGTTGACGGCTGTCGACGAAAACGAATTGAACGAGGCCATGCTTCCGAGATAAATGAAGCAGAGCAGTGCCTGGATGAGGAGGCCCAGGTAGATGGCGTAATGCACGCTGCCGCCGGGTCTGACGCGCGACCACACGCCGAAGAAGAGGACGGCGTGGTCGGAGAAGGAACAGACCAGCGCCGGCGGCGTACGACACCCTGCGGCAGCTGGTCGATGATGTGTAGGTGGTATATTAGGCTGATGCCTGGCGTACCGGTGTCGCCGCCGCTGCCGACGCGAGGGCACGGCTTTGGGACCCCTGCGAGCTCGCGCTTCAGGTCGGCGACTGCCCAGGCGTGGTCGAGAACCTCCAGCTGGACGACGTTGTCTCCCGTCACTCAAGCTCTCCGGCAAAGCCGAGAGCGGCACGCCCGCGAACGCATGCGAGTAGCCTGGCGACGCAATGCCAGAGGCTCGCTGCGTTGCCGTTGCCTTCGTTGAGGGCGCTTAGCGGAGGTTGGTTGTTCAGGAATTAAGCAAGACCAGCCATTTCCCGCAGACATGGTGGTGAGGAAATAAAAACTTGCCTGTCCGAGCCCAGAGCAGGGGCATCATGCTGGCGTCAATGGCAACCCGCGAATCACTTAGCTGTCCAGCTATCATGCTGTCACAACGCGCTCGACGCTTCCCTGGAGGTTCATGCTGAGAGGATCCTGCTGACCGTCCGCAAAGTATCGCATAGGCTCGGCTGTGAGCACGAGCTCGCCGTGACCGACGGCTCCTACTCGATTCTAGCCCTCGGGGTTGAATGCTCTCATTCCGTCGTGAGATACAGCAGGAACAGCCTGATACCGATTACCGAAGAACCAGTCAAGACGGTTGCCTCCCCCAACATCGACTACCGCGTGGTTGCTGTTCGCATGGTGCAGAATCTTGGAACCTCCTCGGTCGCCGACCGTGGGTCCACCTATACAGCAGTACCATGTTGACGCACGCTGTTGGCATCATGTCTCGTGTCATCCGCGTCACGTACGCCGCCACAACCGTCATTATGATTTCAAGACCAGCATGGGTAGAACCCCAGTTTATCACGGCAATCTGTTCTCGTAATCGATAAGATGATCAATCAAATGCCGAGTCGGAAAGACGAACACGGTGACACCCTTCTCGAACTCGTGCTACGTCCTGCTGAAGACGCTGCTGACATCAATGTCTCCGCGCTCTCCGCGTCCACGCACGCCACCAGAGCGTGTCATTATGCGCTGTCAACGCATCACAGGGTTAGGGTCAAGCACATCATGGCAATCCGTCCTCCGTAATCGATAAGACGATCAGTAAAGATGCCGAGTTGCAGACCCATACATGGTAGCACTCTTCTGCCATAGCAATGCCCCGTTGACATGTTGATGACATTAGGTCTCCACGCCATGCGCGTCCACGTATGCCGCCAGAGCTTGTCATTATGCTTATGCCCCGCTCAGCCATCAGTGGGGCCGATCTCTCTACGTCATTGTGCTCCATAAACAGACTGACTGTTTGGAACTAGAGACCGACCGATGGGGAAGTAAACGAATTAAACGAAATAAACACAGCGACCGATGGGATCCTCAATCAAACGCCGAGTCGGAAAGACGAACACCATAAAACTGGGCGTGTTCCCCGCTTTCGTCTTGTCACTTCACCAGCACCTGTCCAAGCTTCACCATGGCACCCCACCGCGTCGACACCCATGTGCACGTTATCCCCGTGAGTGGGCTCGAGGCCAGCAGCTGAGCTGCCGCGTGTTGACCTCAGCCCTCCTTTAAAGCCGCTATAGAAAAGCACGGGGATCCGTCCGGCTGGGCGCTCCCAGCGTGGTCTCTCGATTCAGCAGTTGATGCAGCCGACAAGCTCGGCGTGCGCGTCGGGGTCCTGTCTGTCACGGCCCCCGGCCCAAGCATCGTCGGTACCGGCAAGGAAGGTCGCCAGCTGGCACGCCAGTGCAACGATGAGGTTGCCGAGCTGGTTTCTCAGCGCCCTGACCGCTTTGGCTTCTTTGGTTCGCTTCCCGACTGGCGCGACGTTGAGGGCACTCTCGCCGAGATTGACTACGTCATGAACGAGCTGCGTGCACCCGGAGTCGTCGTCATGACGTCCTATGGAGACAAGTAGGTGTGGAGCTGGGCGATTGCTGATGGCAGGCTCATCGGCGACAAGTCGTTCAAGGCAATTTGGGACAAGCTCGACTCGTACTCGGCTGTCGTCTTCGTACACCCCAGCGCGGTGGACATTACGCCCAAGTTGATCGAGGGCATGCCCCAGCCGGTCATCGACTACCCGCAGGGGACCACCCGCGCGTGTGCCTCCTTGATTGTGTCGCGCACGGTGCATGCTGGCCGCAAGTTCAAGGTTATCCTCTCGCATGCCGGTGGTACTGCTCCGTTCCTGGCTGACCGCCTTGGCATGATTGCCGACATCACTGAGGGTGGAGTGACGCGCCAGGACGTGTGAGTTTCAAGCTGATGGCGCAACTCTTGCCAGCACCATCTGACATGATCCCAGGATTGACGCGTTCCGTCTCCTGTACTTTGACCTCGCGCTGGCGACTACGGCGACCGCTCTCACCGCGCTGCTGGAGCTCACAACCCCCGACAAGGTCGTCTACGGCTCGGACTTCCCGTACGCGCCGTTTAAGGAGTCCATGCGTCAGACAAAGCGTCTCGACGACAATCTCGGCACGGAGCGCTTCAGCGCTCTCCGTGGTGCCAACTCTGACAATGCCGACGCTCTGTTCCCCGGAGGCGTGCAGGGCATGCTGGACAGGCTGAGGGTCAAGAAGGCGTGATTGAGGTTGCTAGACTGTAGTGTGAGCTTCGGTAACATCCGACGAGGTGGTCTGCGGATGCATCCATTACTGCAAAGTGCGATGTCACATTGCGAGCCGTTGGCGGTGAGGAGCTGACCAAGCACACGCGCCGCACTCTCGCCAAGCGAACTCGGTCGATACCTGCTGAGGTTAAGCGGTCGAAGGGGATAACAAGGCCTAAGGGATTGCTGACGCCTATGGGCAACCGATCCCCTCAACACTTGCCAGACGGGCAATGTTAGTCCCATCAAGGTCGACCGCTGGACCGCCCGTTGAGATTTTACCGTTGAAGACATCGGTTATTGTCGAGGAGGCCCCCTAGCCCATCGCCCTGCAGTGCAATCGGCCTCCAACTGCTATTCCGCTGCCAGCGCGGTCATATGATCGGTCGTCTTTGTGATACGAATGGGGTCGTCAAGATTGCCCGTTTGTTGGTACGCCAGGACAAGGCTCTACTGTTTCTCGTAACAGCCTGACAAACGGCCAGTTACAACCAAGCTGTCTTGGCTAGCGGCTGGCAGTGGGGAGACAGTGGTGTGTGCGCCGGTTGGGCCAACTCAGAATCGTACAGATCTAATGGCCGTCATCCTTCGCTCATATCAGTAATTCTGAGCCTGATGCGTCGTGGCCCGCCAGACGGATTACTGACCATTCTTGCGCTTTTCTGCGGCCGGAGTTCGAGGCGTCGCGGGATCCTCACCGGCAGTGTACGGAGTGTACTCTGCCATTCCACCGATACTCTGCGGTTGGCCCTCAGCAGTTGAGAAACGACCTCGTCGGCGTCGTGTCCTTGATGGATCACCACTTGTGCGCGGCACTGGACCTGACGCGAGGGGGATGCTGTATGCCGACATAGTGTGAATCTAGGCATTTGTGGGGTATCCTTTCCTATCCGAAGTGCGAGATCGGGCCATACTGGCCGAAGCATCCTCATTTCTTTCCTTGTCCTCTGCTCACCCCCAGGCGTGATACCAAGGCATTGTGTAGGGTACAAAACCGCGACGCCCGCCCGCAGCATGGCTATCCAACCGTGGTAGGCAAGTTGGCGCGGGCAGCTCCCGGCACTGCTGACTACCGATTCCGCGGGAAGACCTTGAAGACCTTGAACACCCGAACACCATGTCCAAGAAGAAACATGCCCCCGCAAATCCTCTGTCTCTTGCTAGACGCTTTTCCTGGTGTGTCAGTTGCAGAGCACCCGGCCTCCATCTCAACCTGGGAATCCCGGTCCTAGCCATGTCATGTCGTACGAGGACCAGTTCGACGGCGTTCTTCCGGCCATCGGCAAGAAAACCTGAGATACCTCCTGCTCCCCTTCGGCCAAGTTGGCAGTCACTGGCAGCACCGGAACCCACCGGCCACCAGAGTTGCAGCTGATCGCGACCTCCACTGTTGCACAGCGCCTCCACCTGGGACCGAGACGAGACTGGTCTTCATCGCCGCCGATGTTCACGAACTCGGATGCGCGCGTCTCCAACATGCGGCCGAGGGCGGCACGTGGCGGACACGTGAATCCGCCGGCCAGCCCATCCACCGCCGGTCCTCCACCTCGTCCTCCACCCCTCCACCAGTTCCGAACTATGACGACCCATCTCCTCGTCTGTGCCTATATAAACAGACAAACCAACGGCCCCGTCTTGTTCCAACATGCACTCACGCATTCATAACATACCACAACCATGACCGCCCCAGCCCCTACCCGCGTCACCTTCCCCTCGTTCACCCAGACGGTTGCCGGCGACCTCTACACCCCTGCGCCGGGCGCTCCAGACCGTAAGGGTGCCGCCATCGTCGTCGGACACCCCATGACCGGCGTCAAGGAGCAGACTGCCGGTCTCCACGCGAGGCTGCTCGCCAATGCCGGCTTCCACGCCCTTGCCTTTGACGCCTCATACCAGGGCGAGTCGACCGGCCTGCCCCGTGGCCTCGAGGACCCCCACTACCGTGCCGAGGACGTGAAGGCCGCCGTCACGTTCCTGACCACGGTCAAGACTATCGACTCTGAGCGCATCGGCGTGCTCGGCATCTGTGCCTCGGGTGGCTACACGTCGTACGCTGCCCAGTCCGACCTCCGCGTCAAGGCCCTCGCGACTGTATCAGGCGCGTGCGTCGGCCGCATGACGCGCAACGGAGGATTCGGCGGTGAGGAGAACAAGGAGGCCATCAAGGGTGCCGTCCAGGCTGCGGATGCATACCGCAACGCTGTTGCCAAGGGTGAACACCCGACCCTCACCCCCATGTTCCCCAGCAACCCCGCCGAGGCCACCGACTCGTTCTTCCGCCGCGCTGCAGAGTACTACAGCGGCCCGGGCAAGCACGAGCGGTCCGACCAGCTTGTACCTCCCTCGTCATTCGACCTGATGGTTAGCTACGACTCGTTTGCGCACCAAAACCTCATCTCGCCTCGTCCGCTTCTGATGATTGCGGGTGAAAAGGCTGAGACACTGCTCCACTCGCAGCAGGCGGTGGAGATTGCCGACGAGCCCAAGGAGCTGTTTGTGGTTGCCGACAAGGACCACTTTGACCTGTACGACGACACTGCGGTTTCGGGTCCCAAGCTGGTCGAGTACTTCAGCACGTGGCTCAGCAAGTAGAATGGTAGAGTCGAAGGAGGTATAGAGAATGTACGAGTTTTTGCGCCTTGTCGTAGGGTTGTGCTGGGCATGCTTGGATGGGCGGTGGTGGCAGGGGAACGGCGGACGCGGGAACAGGCGGCGACGCTCGTGCTCAAGATTGCATTCTGCGTCGTGAGGACGGACCGAGTTGTGGCCGTATCCCGACAGGGGGATGCAACGCATACGACATTGCGCGCGACTGAGATCCAGGATGTTTCTGGATCAAGGACCAGCCAGGCCAGGCTCAAGGCGAGGTTGTGTCGCTGTTCGGGCTCGGTGATAACAAGAGTGCGTCCGGCCGGGGAATCTGGGTGCAATGGGAGCGGCAGCGGACAGTGAGCGGTTGACAAACGAGGAGAGGTCGGGGTCGTGCCCATGAGACGATAGAGTACATCAGCAGACCAGCTACAGCCCAAGGGAGAGTCAGTACGACGACCTAGACGCAAGCACTAAGTATATAGAAGGTGGCTGGTATCTTCTTGCCTTTGGGCCATTCTTGCCCGCCAGGCGCGGCTTGCGCTGGGTCTGCGCATCCCCTACTTCGCCGGCACCTCCTCGACGCTTGCGCTTCGCCTTCTGTAGGTCCTCCATCTCGTTCGCCGTGCCCGCCATCATGTCGCCGACCACCAGACACGACGATCGCGCGCGCTCACGGCGCGAATGGCGTTGCCGCCAACTCAGCCTTGCACCACCGTCTTCTGGATCATGGAGAGTCAACAGCAGCCTGGACGGCATCGCCGCCAGCCGCCTCGACATCGATCTGCTTCAAGAGGTTCTCCACGCCCCGGAGGAAGCCCTCATAGCGGCCCGCATTTTGGAAGGGCAGGCAGGGCGCGTCGTGGATGCCATCAACGTCCTGCGAGAAGTGTTAGCTTCCGACCCGATCACTCCCCTACGATCTGCTCACCCTGTACAGCGTGAAGTCGACGCCGTCGGCGTGCATGCCCTTGGCGAGAGCCTCGATCTCATCCTCGAACACCTCGCGCGTACCCAGCGATGCGAACACGCGAACGTTCGCGAGGCAGCGCCAGTGCCCCGGCTCGGCGAGCGCCGGGGAGAAGAAAGGATGCCGCGCTGCTGCAACGTCATAATGCCGCAGCGCGCTCTTCACGGCCACGTCGAGCCCCGGCTTCGTCAGGAGGTCCTCACTGTTGCTCTCCCAGGAGGGGAACGACATTGTCAGGTCACACCAGGGGGACACGAGCGCAAGGCCGCGGGGTAGAGGCTGGCCGATCGCGTCCAGCTGTCGCGCCAGCGCGAGCGAGAGGTTGGCGCCGGCCGAGTCGCCCGACACGATCACGTTGCTGGGGGAGAAGCCGAGGGTGGTTGTGACGTACTTCCATGCCGCGAGCGCGTCGAGCAGCGGCGCAGGGAAGGCCGACGCGTCGTCGAGGCACTTGCGGTACTGCGTCGCAAAGACGCGAGTGTTGGTGTCGAGTGCGATTCGGGCCGGGAAGTGGGTCAACAGGGGGTGGCCCAGGACGTAGGCACTGGGCGTTAGCGAAAGATGGAGACTCCGGGCCGTGGGCAAGGTACAGCGCTGCCGCGCCCCAAGCACACATCATACACTCACCCTCCGTGGTTGTAGATGACAATCTTCTCACCGTCCTTTGCGGGCTCCGCACCTTGACCACGCGACCCCGGGGGCGAGATGATGAACCCAGGGCGTTCCACGGCGGTAACTCCGGCCACCTCGGTCGCGTACGCGGTGCGCCACTCGGCGTCGACTGGCGGCACGCTGACAATGGTGCGTGTGACCTGTTTCCACGGCCCGCTGGTGACCGACATACCTCCCTTGGGATCCGCGACCGCGTCGCCCTCAGCCTCCGGTTGGGGCAGGGACGGGTCCAACAGCGACAGCGTCTTCAACGCTCGATAGAGGAGGAACGCGAACAGGCTGTCGGCATATGGCGGGCGCGTGACGAGGTACCGCACAACCCAGAAGGGGATGTTGCCGATGACGACGGGGAGGACGACGAGCCTGCGCAGAACGGGGAGGCGAGGAGCGCTGGGGGGCAGGGGTCCATCTGGCCCGCGCAGCGGCAGGACCACGGACAGAGCAGACATTGTGGAGCGAGTGGATGTGGGGCAACGACGGGGGGGGGAGGAACGAGTGAGTGCCGTGTGCGGTAGCGTTTTTAACGTGGCCTTCGGGCAGCGGGCAACGCGGTTGGCACGGCACCGGCGACCGCCGAAGATAGCTCTGCCGCATCTGATTACGTGCTGCCAGGCACGTATGATATTTGCCGCATTCGGCAACTCGGCCACCAAGTTCGGCCCACGCGGGACTCACCGAGGCGCTGAGGCGCTATGACGTAATATCCGCAGGACGCGGTTCAGGAATAGAACTGCCGGCTGATATGAGCGTGTAGGCGATGCTGGCCGATCGCGTCTCCGCGTTTTTCCGGCTTCTATCCGAGGATCGCTGAGGGGCCGGCCACGTGGTCGCGCGGTCTCGACGCGGTATTCTGCGTGTCGTTGAACTGCCGCGCGATGCCCATGGGAGTGTTCGGGTGCCACCGTCGGCGTGCCACGGGCCACGTGCAACGGAAAGAAGATCAGGGGCGTACCACGGCAAGCTGGCCACGTGCCTCTCACCAGAGCGCTACCCTTCGACGTGTGTCTCACGTGGTCGATTTCCTTTTTGACGACATTAACCATGCGTCGCCGTGATTCGAACTCTCGACTGGAGGTAACATCCGGGCGCGGATAGGGTGCCTCTATCGGTCACGTGACGAACGACACGTGTCGCGCACAACCTGAAATATTGACTTCATTTAACATTTGACGCATGATGTACGGGGTGTACGAGGCACTCGTCACGTGACTGGATCACATCAAGGGGTGCATAACACGTCTATCTGCTTAGATATTGTATGGATGGGAGGAGGCTACGGACGGAAGGCGTGTTCCGGATGGTGGACTGTGATGACGCGCACTTAGAGATCGAAATTCCTCACCCTGGCGCGAACCAGGACGAGAGAAAGTTTGATGGATAGGAGACGGAACGAGCCGGGAGGCAGTAGGGTTTTCCATAGGCGTGCGGTATCTGCAGTCATCTTTTCCATCAGTCCACCCACGGTGAATACGAGCGGAGTAAACGGGGCGGTAGCGCGCGTCGGTAGGCGGAGTCGTTTTTCGCGGGCGATGGTGGCGAGGAATCGCTGGACGGTGGCGGCGGCGATGTCGCGTGTCGACCCTGTCGTGCCGGTCGGAGGTCGGACGGCCCTCGCCTGTTGGGAAGCCAGGGAAACGACGGTGATATCGTACTCGACGGAGGCCATGCCGGATTGTCGGGAGCCGGTGACGAGAATGTCGTTTCGGCGCTGCGAGTGGGCGATGCGCGGTTCGAGTTGGACCTGGGAGTCGGGGATAGCCGAAAGGGTGGTGGCGATAGCGCGCTTGACCTGTTCGTGACGGGCGACGATCCACCGGGACCTATGGGCGCAGACTTCGTCGTGGCGGAACGTGTTGGGCTCGCCGCAGTGCCGACAGACAACCGAGTTGCCGGTAAGAAGAGTACGTAGATGGAGAGCGGCAGGGACCTCGAAGTTGGTCAAACGGTTGGCGGCGTTGAAGGGGATGACGGCGAGCCACTGACGACCGAGGACGGAACCGGACTCTAAGACTGCCTGCTGTTGGATTGGTTAGAGAGAGGACAGGAGTGCAGAGAGGGCGTCGGTAAAGGCGTCCTGGCAGCGATCGTGCTGGGGGCGGGGCGGTTGGGGGTCGGATGCATCGGCACCAAAGAGGGGATCAAGGAGTGCGGCGGCCATTTGTGTGGATGCAGCATACGCGTGGGGGGCGCAGGTTTTGTGGGAGAGGATACCTACGCCGCCGAGGCGGATGGGCAGGGCCAGGAGCGCGTTGTCGGTATCGGTGTCGAGGGGGCCGGTGTAGCCGCGGAGTCGGCGGGTGGCATCCCACAGGCGGTTGTCGAGGTCGTCCCAGAGGTGGGTCAGGTCATCAGACTTTAGGGTGCGCTGTAGGTGGCGCAAGTCCTGCTGAATGGCCAGACGCAGGGCGAGGAGAGCATGCTGGTGTGGGAGGTCGGGGAGGCTTAGGGGTTAGGGGGTGCATAACACGTCTATCTGCTTAGCTATTGTATGGATGGGAGGAGGCTACTTAGGGGGTTAGGGGGTTAGGGGGTGCATAACACGTCTATCTGCTTAGATATTGTATGGATGGGAGGAGGCTACGGACGGAAGGCGTGTTCCGGATGGTGGACTGTGATGACGCGTACTTAGAGATCGAAATTCCTCACCCTGGCGCGAACCAGGACGAGAGAAAGTTTGATGGATAGAAGACGGAACGAGCCGGGAGGGAGTAGAGTTTTCCATAGGCGTGCGGTATCTGCAGTCATCTTTT
>JALJEG010000089.1:0-29316 GCA_023653615.1 Apiotrichum siamense
CCCCCTCTCCCCCCCCTCCCCCCCCCCCCCCCTCTCCACCCTCTCCACCCTCTCCACCCTCTCCACCCTCTCCACCCTCTCCACCCTCTCCACCCTCTCCACCCTCTGCCCACCTCTGCGGCCCGGCCACCGCCCACCCCCCGTCCGCGTTCAGGCCGCCAAGACCCCACCCGGTCCTCGTCCGCGCCACACGCCACGGGACGCCACGACATGGGCATAGCGCAGCGCTATCGCCGCTGCTCCGCCGGCGCGGCCGGTCCCGGGCTGTGCGGAGCGGCCAGAGCGAGCGGGTGGTTCTCACGCGGAGCGGCCAGAGCAAGCGGGGTGGGTCTCGCGCGGAGCAGGCGGCGGCGGCGCGGGAGAGAGAGACGGCGCGCGCGCCGTGGCCCGCCGTGCCCCCCGTCCCCTCCTTCCCGTCCCTCACGCCTGCATCCCTGGTGGTACACTATCTATACACAACACATACACGTCTAGAGCCCAAGAGAGTAGAGGGTGGCGTCGAGAATGGTCTGTGAGGACTGGGCCGAGGGGATCATGGCCTCAATGTGCTGGTCGGGGCGGACCAGCACGGCCGTGCTCTTCCCAATGCCGTAGCCCTCGAGCCACGCCTTGCCCGGCTTGCGCTCGACAAAGTCAAAGTCCTTGCCCGCCTCGAGGGCAACCAGCGGGATGCCCGCCCCCGCGAACAGCTGCTTGAGGTGCACCGCCTTCTTGCCCCACGACGAGCCGCTGTAGAAGAGCACAAACGAGTTGGTCGGGACAAGATCCAGCGTCGAGTACTGCCAGCTCTTGAGCTTGTCATTCGGCAGGTCGCCCTGGAGGAACGTGAGGTCCACAGGGCCGACCCCGCCGACGCACGGCGTCTTGGTCTTGATCCACGCGTGCACAAGACGCGCGCCCTTGCAGTAGATGGGCTTGTAGTCCGGCGACCCGCTCGGCTGCCAGCTCGCGTCGTAGACGTATCCGATGTGGCGGTTGAGGTTGTCAAAGTGCTCGGCCTGGTCCGCAATCAGCGCCTGGATCTCCGCCATCTGGCGCGGGTCCGCGAGCGCCTCGGACATCTCCTTGCGCGCGACGATGGGGTCCGGGTGCGTGTTCTTGACCGCCTTGAGGAGCGCAAAGATCTTGCGGCCGTTCTTGACCGACTGGATCGCGTTGCGGATCGCGACCGGGCGCCGCTCGGCCTCGTACGAGGCCAGCATAGTGTCGAGCTTGGCCCACCCGTTGTACCACGCCGCAATCTTGAACGCGAGGTTGTGCGCGTCGCCAATGCCCGAGTTGAGGCCCAGCCCGCCCGTCGGCGGGAACGAGTGCGCAGAGTCGCCCGCGAGCACCACGCGCCCAGAGTAGTACCGGTTCGCGACCTTGCGGCGCAGCACCCACGGCATCGAGCACTGGAAGTCGACCTCAATGTCCCTGCCAATGGCCGCCCGGACAATGTCCATGCACTTGTCGGGGGAAAAGGACGCGATCGGGTCGCGGTTGACGTCGATGTTGTGGATCAGGACGTGGTTGTACTCAATGTCGTACGCGATGATGAACCCACGCGCCTCGGGGTCGAGGATCCAGTGGAGCATGCCCGTGTTGGGGCCCACCACCTGCCGCAGGTCGGCGTTGAAGTGGATGGTCATCATCGTGTCGGCTGCGGGCGTCAGCGACGTGCTCGGCCGCGTCGGGGAGAGCACTTGCGCGTACCGGTTTCCTCCCCGTCCGAAGTGATATGGGCAGCCTTTCGGACGCGGGAGTTGGCACCGTCGCAGCCGATAACAAGGGTTGACTCGATGGTCATCTCTTCGCCCGTGTACGTGTCCTCGACGGTCGAGACGCAGATGGTCTCGCCGCCGCGCTGGATCTGGGACGCCGTCAGCGGTCTGGGCAGCGGCAGGTCGCGCTGTGTGGCAGGGCCGCCGCGGCACATCCCGGCCTCACCTCCTCGTGCATGATCCACGTCCAGCCCTTGCGGTAGTCGACGTCCGTCTCGTGCTCCATCATTGTCTCGATCATCATCTCGAGGTCGGGCTGCGCGACGTTGTGCACCATCTGTTGCGTCAGCCGCGTTGAGGACAACTCGGGTCGGCACGTGGGCGCGTCCGGCGATCCCAGATCGACCGCCGCGGGATCCGCGGCTTGTTGACACCCGGCTTCGGGACGCGCAGCGCGTCATGAGCGCGAGAACGCACCTCGGGGCTCGAGTCCAGGACGTCCAGCGACATGCGCTCGTACGGCAGGCAGCCGATCTGGCGGCCAGAGAGGTTAGTCACGAAGCGGACCCACATGGCGTCCCGGCGGTGCGCCGGGAGGCGGCGGATCGCGGACACGGGGAGGCCGAGCTGGCGCACAATCTCGAGCGAGCGGGGCGAGAGCGCGTGCGCCTTGGGGACGCCGAGGCGGCGCATGTGGCGGGTGATCAGGATGACGGGGACTGGGGTCAGCGGGGGGGCGCGGAGCGTGGAGCGAGCGCAGAGAGCGCGGAGCCAGCGCAGAGCCGCTCGAACGCAGAGCGAGCGCAGAGCGAGCGCAGAGTGAATGCAGAGCCGCGCGAGCGAGAGCCAGCTCGAGCTCGCAGAACGCGAGCTAGAACCAGATGCCAGCCAGAGGCCATCCTGCCCCGCCCCCGCCGCGGTACTCACCACCCTGCTTGGAGAGCGAGTAGGCCATCAGGAGGCCGATGGGGCCGTTGCCCACAATGAGGACAGGGAGCGGGGACGGACGGGCGGGCATACTGGCGGAGGGGTCGCTTTTGCTAATGGGAGGCTGCTTGTGTCGACACTGCTGTCGCCAGTGGTGGTGCAACTGTCGGTCTTGCAGTCTAACACTGTGGTGCGAGAGGGAGAGAGGGAGGGGACAACGACCAGGACCAGGAAGGGGGTATGTCGCCCACGGCACTGGATGGTTTTATGTCCCCTCTCTCACCACCGCTCGCTGCCAGCACTCGTCATGATCCCAGAGCCAGCAGTCCCAGCGCGCGGCCAGCGAGCGCAGGGTCGCCCCCCAGCCGTGGTCCGCTATGGTCCCCTCGTCGGCCCCATTCCACGGTGGCCCCCCGCGAGTATGCCCGTGGCCTGGTGACCGCGCGCTCGCTGCGTCGTGCTGCTCCCTGTCGCAGCGCCGGCCGCCAAGCGCGTACACCTCCCTGCTGAAGAGCGGCCGCCTGGAGAAAGCAGAGGCGCCAGTCACCGGTCCCTAGCGCGTCCGTGCGCGCGGCGCCGCGTACTACGAGGCAGCGCTCGCAGACTTTTGTGCGCCGCGCGCTGCCCCCCCGTTTGTACGAGAGCAAGATCCTACCGCCCAGGACGGCCGTCGCGCCGTCACCGGCAGCCGTTCTCACAGAGTCGCAGACAGCGAGCGCGCAGAGGCCTCTTCCGACTGCCCGAGCCGTACGCCGTGCCCTCCAACCCCCGAGCGCCCCGCGAGACGCCGCCGCCGGCGGCTCTACGCTGCCGGGCGCGCCGGGGGCCTGCTCGGCGTGGGGTGCCAGCAGCCGCGCGCGCACGGGGCGTATGGGCCGACGCAGAAGAAGATAGACCCGCCACCTAAGCTCGTCTCGTCGTGCCCGGCTCCATCTCCCCCTCGTCGCGCCGAGAGGATCGAATCGCGGCACCCCGGCCGGTGCCGGGGTCGAGCTGGTGGCGTCGTCCCGACGCTCGTCGCGTTTTGTTCGCAGGCGGGACCCTGCGCGCGCCTCTCCCTGGCCAGCCGGCGCTCCATGCTCTCCGCGTCGCCGGACAGGCCTGCTGGCGACCCGCGCTCCTGGCGCTGCCTGGCCGTTCTTTTGTCCGAGCTGCTCGCACTGTGCCCAGGTGCAGCCTCAGGGCTGCCGACGCTTCACAAAAGAAAAGCTGGCCAGTGGGGGAGACTGGCGAGTGGGCGGAGACTCGCGAGTGGGCGGAGACTCGCGAGTGGGCGGAGACTGAGTGGGCGGAGACTCGCGAGTGGGCGGAGACTCGCAGAAGCCTGGAGACTCTCCAGTGGGCTCGGAGACTCGCAGAGGCCTCGGATGCCCGGCTCGCCGGGGACAGCAACGGCCAGAAGCCCGGAGAGGACGAGCGCGCACGGCCGGCGCATCTTGGCAGAAGCGCGGCCTTGCGCGGCTCCTCGCGGACACTAGCTCACCTTGTGGGGAACGCAGCCCTCGTCGATGCCTCCATGACAGGCGGGCCTGTCTGCTGCTTTGCTCTCGCTCGACAGCCCACAGCCCACAGCCCACAGCCCCCCGGCCACATCTGGACGCCACCAGCCGCCTGCGCGGCTCAGATCCTGGCGGTGCCGCCGACGCCGCCTCCAGGCCACAACGCATCTGTCCTACCCAGCACCAGTAAAGCCGACGTTTGTCGAGCACGGGCCGCTGCCTGTTCCAGCGCTGCGCGGCTGGACAGTCACTGGCACTCTGGACGGCATCGCCCGCGGCGCACTTACCTCCCTCGGCTCTCTGGGGTGGTTTGATCGGGGTCTCTTCCGCGCGCCGTCGCTCCCACTCTCTCCCTCTGGCGCTGCCGACGGTCCATCGCAGCTCCTGGCGTTCTCAGGCAGCAGGCTCAGATGAACCCCATCCATCGTGGCGGGACCGCCTCTGGCGAGGACCCGAGGAGGCGGAGGCGGCATGGCGGAGGGGCCGTCCGATGGAAGACACGACGCCGCCGCCGCGCCGCATAACGCTCCCGACCGATAAAACGTCAGGACCACAGCTCGCAAGGCGTTCAACGCGACTCCTCTGATCAACTGAGCAGAGATCAGAAGCAGAGGTCAGCCCTAGTCTGGCAGGTGCGCCAATGCCGAGCTCCCTCCCCGGCTCGGTACTAACTGGGGTTACTACAGGCAACAGTGGCGGCTTGCAGTCCGCGACGGCGTCCACCCACTCTGGCGCAAGGAGGCCTGTTGCGGGCTTGGCAGCTTGGTACAGGTCTGGGAGTGTTCGGGAGCGACTCGGCTGCGGCGCGGCGGTATCGCGAGTACTGCAAGGGTAGAGGGGTAGAGGCGCAACACGGACCTCGAGGCTGATCTCGACGACGCCCGGCACTGAACGATCTCGACACTCCCACGACCCGACTCATCGTTCACTGATGCAGCCTGGGCAATGATGCCGCCCGACGTGTCGCCTCTTGCCTATGGTGTTGAAGTCGTTGCTGCGTCCTTGACACTTGACAGATGCTGTTAATCACAGGTACTCTTCAATCGGTGAGCCTCTGCTTCCATCGGTGAGCCTCTTCTTCCATCGGTGAGCCTCCTCTTCCTTCAGTCAGTCAACCCTTGTCCCAGGCAGACGGACTCGCCCCGGCTCCATCCAAGTCGATACCAGCGACCGTCTGCTGCAGGACCTGCCGCATCGCTTGCGCGCTTGCGGGCCTTGATGCTTGTCTGAAGCTCCGCAGGTGCACGAGACGGTCGAGCATTGTGCCACAGACTCATCGGCCAGTCTCCAGACCAGTCTCTCGCAGCGCTTGAACGGCTTCGCCCAGCCCGGCCGACTGAGGACTCAGTGGACGTCTCTTTGTCGGGCCTCTCTGATATCACCCTCCGAGCTGACCACGTCGTCACACGCCTGCCCTGCCCCCTCTGCACAAGCGACGCAGACAAGCTTATCTGGGCACGAGAGGTGCACAACCTTCTGCCACGTATACCACCCCAGGTCCCACCTCTGTTCGCTCCTGTGCCTTAGCACCCTTCTAACGCGCAAGCGGGACCCAGCAACCCCACCCTGCCATCGTCTGAGTGATTTATGGAAAGAGTCCTAAAGCTAAGCTTTGTGACAAAGTACAGAGTCGCAGTGCCACCGGCCGAGCTCCAGGCCGAAGCTCGCTGCCTTCACGACGCCGCGTCCACCCCTCGGTCAAAGGACAGGATCAACTCTGTCCCGTCAGCAGCGACCTGCCCGCCACACATACCATGGAAGAAGCGCGCGCCCTCGACGTGGGTGCGGAGCATGATCCGCTCGTTGACCGTATGCCCGTTGAGGCGGGTGCCCAGCCGGGCGGGGGTCCACCGCATGATGTTGCCCGACACATTCCAGTAATGCTTCGTGTCCGTGTTCGCCGTCGAGAGCGACGGCGCTACGACAACGTCCTTGCCAAAGGCGGTACGGACAGCAGAGGCGAAGAGGTGCCATTGCGGCGTGTCCCAGCGAGTGATGGGGCTGGGTTCAGTTACGCTGCCTAGCTGCAGGCGGACGGTGCCCTCGCTGCCGTTGCGCAGCAGCGAGCCGAACGAGTCGAACGCCAGGTCGTACTTTTGTGCCACGGGCAGCAGCACTCTGGACACGGCGTCGGTGTGTTCCCTCACGGACGATGTCGTCTGTTGTCAGTCTGCAGTTTCCACCTGTTGCCTACCTCGATGCGCGAGTTGAACACAACCTGGGCCTCTTCCGGCAGGGCGTTGTTCTTCACCCCGCCGTGGACCACGGTGGCCGCCTTGCTTGTCTGCAGGATGAACCGGGACCGCGGCCCCAGGCCGGCAACGCGCTGCGCAATGTCGCGGACGTCGTCCTCCTCCAATGCCGTGTGGAGCCATGCGGGCACCTTGTCCTCTGCGCCATACGTGTCGAGGCAGTGCAGGTACCCATAGTACGGGTTCTGCCGCGTGAGCACCGGCGCGTACATGTCGGCGTCTTCCAGAGCCGAGATAAAGCGCGCGAGAAAGCCAATCGACGAGTGCGGGCCGGGCACCGCAGAGTGGCCGCCGCGCGATTCGACCTTGATCGCGACGTCCGCGTAGCCTGCAGGTTCAGCTGCCGGCCCACCTACGTGGCCTGCGACACGCACCCTTCTCCGCCAGCGCCGGCAGGGCCATGAGCGGGCCGTACTTGCTGTCCAAGCCGCCCCCGCCCTCATCGACAATAGCCTCGACGCCGTGGTGGCCGTAGCGGGCCTGCAAGACCTGGGCTATCCGGGTGGCGCCAAAGTACCCGTGAGCCTCCTCGTCCTGGCCAAACGCGAGCAGGAGGGTGCGACGTGGCCTGAAGCCCGTGTCCAAGAGGTGTTCGACCGCCGACAGGATGCCAATGACGTTCGACTTGCAGTCCGACGACCCGCGGCCCCAGATCCACTCGCCGTCAAAGTGACCGTCGAATGGCGGGTACTTCCACTGGTCCAGCGCCGTGGAGGCAGCGACGACGTCGAGGTGCCCCGCGAGCATTAGCGGCCGCGCGCGTTCGCTGCCCTGGAGGGTGAACAGCAGCGAGTATCCGCCAATCACCTCGACGTTGGCATGCTTGTGTCTGCAAGCGTCAGCACACGTCCCGAAAGGGACCTACACCAGAGGGTACGTCATCCGCAGGTAGTCGTGCAGCGGCGGAAACGTGTCCCATCTCGGATCGCGTTCCGCCCCATCCTCCGGCTCTGGCTCCCCAAAGTCGTCGTAGGCCACAGTAGGGTACCTGATCGCGCCGGCAAGGCGCTTGAGACTCAGTTCCCGGAAGGAACGGGTGTCGTAGAAGGATGAGGAGGGGGACGGAGGTTGGTAGGGGGGCTGGGGACAGTGGTTCGCGACCGTGGCCGCCGAGTCTGCGACGAAAGGAACCTGGGATGAGGCGACCACTGACAGCAGCACACCCCAGCTCAGTGTGCGTAGGTTGAGCATGGTGGATGCTGGTTTGGCAGGCGCGATAGAGGGATGTTGACCGACGCGGTCGTGTTCGTCCCCGGCTTTCGGGCCACCGGCGGTGGAGGCTGTCGCGCCATGACGCCATTGCGCGACGACAGTTCACGGTCCACCACTGGAGGGCATTGCTCTGAGCGCTCTGGGGAGGCCGGGCTGTGCATAAAGCTATCGAGAACGATAAGCAGAGCGACGATCTCATCTGCAGGTTGTTATCTGATATGGGGATGATCGTTGGCCACTCCTGGCGCCCCTCCACGCGTGGACGTTCACTTGCGACCCGCAATGCGCGATAGCCCACGGCGACAGCCTGATGGCGGCCCACTGTACAGCGCTGGGGCTAATGGACGCATCTGTCCGCTCGTACGTCTCTACGCCATACGTCTCGCATGGTCGTGCGTCAGCGTGCCCAGCGGGTGTCTCGCGTCCTCTCGAGAGTGAAAGAAGAAAAAAGAAAAAGAAAAAAATGTTAAAGACAGCTCGCTCCGCGGATTGAACGCGGGATCTCCTGTTTTGAATCGAACCGAGGGGTTTTTTACAAGACAGGCGCCTTAGCCACTTGGCCAAGCGAGCGTCTGTGGTGTTGGGATTGTCGACGTCTGATCTGACTAGATCTGGTAAAGGCGTGCCAGTGTAGGTGCGGCGAGACTCGACAGAGGAGCGCGGTGCCACTAATACTGGTGCGGAGCAGCGGGAGCGTAGCGGAGCTCGACGGGGGGAGCTGTGTGCTACGGCTGATGAAGCTGGACTATGCGCGCGGCCTTTAGACGTGAGTGGTGAATACATAAAACTAGAGAAGGGGGAAGGGAGCTCTATGGAAGAGCTCTTGATACGTGGAGTGCCACGAGGTGTGCATTTCAGAGCACGGTCCTCTGGACGACGTCCCGGTTACCTGACAATAGCCACGTGGTGGTCCGGTCCTTAGGCTTGATCGCGGTCTCCAATGGTCGTGGTTTCCAACAGTGGTTTGGGATTGTTGGGAAATGGAATGGCGAAGTCTGCAATGCATAACAGGATAGTCGTTGCGGGAGGGATGCCCTTGTTGTGGTCGGGACGCCGAATGGAATCCAGAGGCATGTTTTCCTGCGCGTCGAAGATTGAAGCGCAGAGCCACGTCTCCTCGCCAACTTCGCCATGTCCAGCGGTGAACACCTAGTAGAAAGAGCTTCGACCAGACCGTGGCAACAATATCACACTGTCCTTGCACACGAGGTTAGGACAGGCTGGCCAGTCGCGGTGCCCGTGCTTCCAGCCCACAGAGACCGCCTCACAAACGGCCCCGGTGCCTCAGCCGACGGCCTCCCACAAGGGATGAAACCTACATGACCATAAAGGTCGTTCGGATCAAGATCGATTCAGGCAGTGCAGGGAGATGGTCCACAGCATCGTGCGCAAGGAGCTGGGCTACATGTGCCAAAGTTGCCGTGGCAGTAATGGAAATGGTTTGCTCGTGTAGCGAGTTAGCATTTGAAGTCTGCCGACTAGGTAGCAAACCAGCGGGCACCACCCGCAGCGATAGGAAAGCTCAGCTAGCGTAGCGAGCTACATGCTTGAAGCTAATCCCCGCAGCGCATGCGCAAGAAGCTGTGGAGCTGTGGGAAAGTTGCGAGGATTTTTTGGATTTTTTACAGCATTGTTTTCGTTGCTTGGTGTAATCGCTGTGTCCTCGCGGCCACCAGCGGTTGCTGCACGTTGGGATAATCTCCCTTGTCCGTGGAACTAGTCGTATCTCGCTGAGCTCGCCCTCTGCCTGCTGCTCATGTCTTCTGCCACTTTGTCTGTTTGCTTGGCGTTCCCATATCCACGGTAGCCGAATAGATCCCCGAACGCTATCACCACGGTCGTCTGGAAGTGCGACTGCAACTGATCGCTTCCGACAGACTGTGACGATAAGTCGGTTGCCCTGTCGCCACTCATCGGTCTGGCAGAGCAGGGGCCGGCAGGCTCGCAAGCTATGCGACGCCCCAGCAGCTACCACGCTCTTGATAGCACTGGCCTTTGCGAGGCCCAAAGTAAATACATGGGGAACTAAAGACACAGGCGGATGGTTTCATAGACGTAAAACAGTCGCGATACGGTCTTTTATAAAAGGATGAAAAGGAATGACAGCAAGGACCAGTCTTGCAGGAGAATGCGCTTCGAGCGCAAGGGGCCTCGAATGGGGCTGCGGCGGAGCGCGTTGGCGCTGGCGCGCGTTTACTGCCCAACCGTGGAGCCAAAGTCGCCGACCATCTCGGTGTACTGGCCGTACATGTTTCCGGGCGGGGCGTAGCGGCAGCTGAGGTAGAACGAAGCGGGAGACTCGCAGTTGAGGCGCCAGCCACAGCCTATGGAGGTGACGTTCTTCCAGACCATCTCGGTAAAGTGCAGGACAGGGTCAGGGGGCTGGTCGCCGGGGTTCGCAAAGTCGTACCGGTGGAACTCGTTGGCCCAGTCGGTGACACCGGCGTCGGCGACATAGCTGCTAGCGCTCGGGGTCATCCATAGTTTGTAGAGGTTGTTGAGCGAGTAGTTGTCGGGGGCGGGGACGTGCGCCCAGTTGCAGGTGTTCATCTCGTCGGTCGCGTACTGAGCAAGTGTCGCGTTCCAGGTCACAGGCTTGGCGCCGAACTGGGCGCGGACCGCGTTGTGCGTGTCGAGCATCTGCTTGGAGGCCGCCGATGAGCCGTCAATGTCCGCTGCGGTGGGGTTGTCGGTGATGCGGACCGAGTCGGTGGACGTGAAGTTGGCGGCCGGGTCGGCGAGGAGCTGGGTGGTCGGGGGGCCGCCCTGGCGTTGGGCGGTGCCGACAGCCTTCGAGATCTGGGGAGCGGCCTGGCTGGTCGACTCCGCGGCCGCCGCGGTCGACTGTACCTGGGTCGTGGGCTGGGCAGCGGGGTTGGACTGAACGGGGGCGGACAGGGCAGGCGCGGCCGAAGACTCGGCGGCACCGCCGTCACACTCGTCGGTGTTGTCGCTCTCCTCCTGGCCCGAGGGCTCGGCGGCGCCGTCGCACTCGTCCTCCTCGCCCGAGGGCTCGGGGGAGGCAGCAGGTGCAGCCGGGGAGGGCGCGACCGAGGGCTGCTGGCTCTGAGGAGGTGCGTTGCTGGTGGCGGCCGGCTTGGGGGCGACAGACGTCTCCACCTCGTGGTAGTCACCGGTGTTCTGGCCGTTGGCGCCGTTGGCGCCGTTGGCGCCGTTCTGGCCGTTGGCACCGTTCTGGCCGTTAGCACCGTTCTGGCCGTCCTGGCCATCGCCGTAGCTCCAGCTCCAGCTCCAACCGCCATTGTCGTTGTTGCTGTCGTAGCTGTACGTCTTCCAGAGGGAGTCACCGTGCTTGCGGTGGTGGTGGTACTTGGGAGCGGCGGCGGCCGGCGAGGCGAGCACGGCCACGAGGCCGAGGAGCGCAATGTTCTTGACCATTGTGGAGCAGGTAATAGTTTCCAGTCGTCTAGAAGGAGTTTGTGAAAGGAAATGAATGTGTCGGTGCAGCGGTCAACGCTTGCAGCAAAGGTAGAGGACGGGAAATACAGTGGGTTGGAGGACGAGAAAGACATGGTGCTTAGGAGCTCGCCTCGTTTATATATGGAGGACCGAGCTGGTGCTGAGAGCTGCACGGCCCGGCGCCATATGGTATCAAGGGCGTGCAGCGGTTGACATAAGATGTCTAACACGACAGGAGCGTCCCTTGCCTCCTGCAACGTCGCGATCGCACAGCGATTTAAAGTTGCTTTGCAGAGCCGCCGAGGGTGCCACTCGGGGCCACCGCCAGTGTTGATCTACTGCTTGCTTATCGCCAGAGCGCACAGACATGAGGGGAAGGGGGAGAGGGGGGGAGAGGCCGTCGGAGTGTTGTCTACGAGTTGAGACCCAAGGAGCAGAAGCGGCCCGCCCGTAGGACATGCGTCCTGGTTCGGCCGGCCCGATACTAGGAGATGTGCTCCTTGTGGACGCTGCGGGGTGCTTATCCGATGGCTGTACCACGGCCGCTGGGGGCCATCCGTCCCAGGTGTTTGGATGGGTCCTCAGTGGTCGAGACCGCCTCGTCCCTGCAACTCTCATGGAGCCTCCTGCAGACATCTCGCGGCGGTTGGCACGGGGCCTGCAAAATATTCTCGAGTGAAACGACGAACAACCCCCTCAAACACGATTAAGCGCGTCGTCCTGGGCTGATAACGGCATCTTCGGCTTCGATCCCCGATCAGGCGACGCGTAGCACACAGGCCTAGAGCGCTCCTGCCGCACAAATACATCGTATCGCCCCTCCTGTCGTAAGGCCCCGCACCGGAACGGGGCGAGTAGAATCTGGACTGGCGAGTGGTGTGCAGGTGCGACACTCGCTCCTGGCCCTCCAGGACCAGATGACCAACCCAGGGCGACCAGGAAGCTTCAGATGTGCAGGTCCGCTTCATGTGGCAACCCCGCCGCGTCTCCCCTGTATACGGCAGTCGTGGGCAGCGATTGCGACGTTTCAGAGCTGCGGTTGGCCGAATGCCTAAGCGAGGTGGCCTCTGGCATTGCGGCCTCGGCACAACAGCCGCGACGACCAGGCTCTCAACTGAATCTGCCGTCCTCTCCCCACTGCCTCCACGGCCGTTCCCCTCCAGACTTCCACTCGCAGAACCCCCTAGCCCTGACCGACAAGGGGTTTAAGGACGGCAAAGTGCTCGAAACTGCATCCGATAAGCTTTAAGCCAAGAAGCTTCTGGGAGGCCACAGTGCCACCACCAAACGACCGCCACTGTCGCACTACACTACTGCCGATGTCCGCGCCGATGTCCGTGCCGATGTCCGGTGCCGACGTCCCGAACGCAGGGCCACAGGCAGACTGTCTCGATCGGAATCTTAGCGGCCTGCAGTCCTGGATGGATCGACACGTGAGCTGACCAGCTGGCGCCATCTGCTGAGAGATGTTGTTCGAGAGTGGCGACGGATGGGTTGAGGCTGGAAGTCAATCTCGGAAGTCTCCAGCCGTTCGACCTGGTCCAGCACCAGCAGCAGCATATCAACGCTAGGTCTTGTAATAGCCCCTAGCAATAAAGTCGACCCATTGCTATGTAGAGGAGGGAGACGGGGTTCGGGGTTTGGGGGGGGGGGGTTCAGACATGCAAAGGGTGACGTCGAGGAAGAACAATGGCCGTGGCCGTGAGCGCGACCAGAGTCCCCTAGTCCAACTCCATCTCTGGCATCTCTCGCAGCACTTGATATCCAAAGGTGCAGTGTTTCAGCAGCCCTACCAGCGACTATCGTGAGGTGGAGCGAGGCGCCATCAATCTCAATGGCTCGGTCAGCGTCAGCGGAGGGATATGGCTAAATCGCTATCGTACGGCGATGTGGCGCCTCCAACGGAAGACAACCAAGGTCCCGTGGTACATGATTAAATGTGGCAATCGAGAGGACGACAGCTGGACATGACTCTGCCTTGTCCCAGAGGAGACTTCAAGACCGGCTGCTGCTGCCACTCCTCCAACTCACTGAGCCTTCCGCGCCTCGACTTGCGAGGCCACAGAGGGGAAAGAGAATGAAACAGGGTTCCCATCGCGTTCACAATGGCCTCGCGAACGCGACAGTGAATCGTTTAATCATGCCGAGAGAACAATGTAGAACCAAAGCCATAAGTAGCAAGCCAAAGTCCTCTGTACACCCAGCCACATCACGTTGTATCACTTGAAAGACGCTTAGGTGATCATGTGGTGATGTCGTTACACAGCTCTTGTGGCTGAGAGGCGCTCAGCCTTGCTCATGATGGCTACCGGTCAGCACTGTTCTTCGGGCTGATCACCCCTACGTCAGGCAGAGGGCTCGTGTATCTCGAATAGGACTGCGGTTCGCTAACAGCGGGGGCTCTGCAGCTCTGCAGGCTTCCACCTCGAGGAACCTTGCCACATGAGTGAGACATGGCGAGTGCGCAATGAAACGCCACCCACCACCTCTTGGGCCTCTCGTCTCCCTCAATTTCCATCTTGTCCGCCTGTCTTGTGGCCCTTCAAGGGCCTTGGACGCTGCATTGTGTACTCTGCCGCAGTAGAACCGGCCCCTACTGGGGGTTCGCCGAGATGACAGAAAGCGCCGTGTGCAAGTGCCGTTGCGTCTCGCCGCAGTGGTCGGACGTGGGCACGAATCCGCCTCTCGTCACAGGAGGGCGCAGTTCCTCTGAAACTCCCCTCTTTGGGCTGCCCCGGGTCGACATGGGGGCAACGGTGTCAGCGTGGTCAGAGACGGGTGCAGGAGGCTTTCGGAAAGGCCGGAGTGTGAGCTACCGTAGTTCGCGAGGCCCCAGGCCGTTTGAGCCGACGGGTGGGCGAAGTATGTTTTAGGAGCTGCAAACACTCTCCCTACCTACTGGCAGGTCCATATTACTCACTCCTGCTACGCACCACACCTGCTGAGGGTTTGCGGGGAGGCGACAGCCGGTACCAGAGGGGTCAGGTATTAGGTTAGGGGGGTTGTGGCAACTTGATACGTCGCAGCTGTGCGCCGGAGAACAGCCCTCCCGGATGCTCGCATTGATACCACAGGCCGATTCCAGTCTTCATCTGTGTTGGAGCTGTGTTGCAGGAGGCTCCCCTCTTGGGCGGAGCAGAGCCTACTTAGCACAGCGTTCTTCTCCATATGGTAATCATATTCTTTCGCTCTTGCGTCCTAGCTCCACCTCTCTCGACACCCTGCATCGTTGCACACTGCCCTTGTATGAATGCTGCTACCACCCATGCCAAGATCACAAGAGCGGCACATACGTCCCATTCGCACACGCAATCCCAAAGTCGGGGTTCGCCACAGCCCCGACGTTGGTGCACATGACGGTCGTCGCGCGCCCGTCCTGGGGGATGACCTGCACGTCCTCGACGCGGAACCCCTTGCAGCTCGTCTCAGTCGCGCACGCCATTACGACCGCCTGCGTGCGATCTGAGCCGGGTACGTCATACCAGCAAGGGTCCGAGGCGCAGGACGCGTCGCCGGGGTTGTAGCTGTTGATCGAGCCACGCCAGTTACGCCACGTAAAGTTCTCCATCGCAACGGCCTGGCCCGTGACGTTGGTCTTGACCTGCTGGCCGTTCTGGGTCTGGAGGGAGCCCTGGCTACAGGGAGTTAGCGTGTCCGGAGTGCGCAGCGGGTCACTTAACTCACTTGCTGTACGTTTGGGTGACAAAGATTGGGTAAGTGACGTTTTCAATGTAGAAGTTTTCCCAGGTGACGTCCGACACGAGCCCCTGCCCGCCGGCGTAGCTCTTGAAACGCGCACCATACACCGACCCTACCATCTTGATGTCCTTGAAGGTAACTGCTCGTCAGGCGCTGCTTTCCCGCAAGGGGGAACCCACTGTTCTTGACGCTCTGCCACTCGCTGTTGTTGTTGCCGAGTGAGCCAACGCTCATGCCGTGGCACCCAGGCCCGCCAGCATACACGTTCTGCACCAGCACGTTCTCGGCGCCGTTGTTGATCGCAATCGCGTCGTCGCCGTTCAGGATGGTCATGTCCCGGAACTCAACGTTCTTGGCCGTCACGTCGAACCCGTCCGTGTTGAAGGGGAAACCGCCGCCCGGCCGTGTCGACGCATCGACAAACACGTCCTGCACCTTGATGTTGTGGCCTGCAATCGAGCTAACCCACGCAGGCGGCTTGTGGATCTTGAGGTGGGTGATGCTGCTGTCCTCGAGCTCCCACATGATGAGCTTGGGGCGGTTGTCAATGCCGGTCCCGTTCACCGGGTTCGCATCCCAGTACTGCTGACCGTATCCCTCGATCCAACCGCCTGTCACGTTCGTGCTGCCGGTGTATGCGACGCGCGTGCCGCCAAAGGAAAACCAGCGCATGCCCGTCAACATGAGGCCGGCGTCGAGGGCGACCTCGGCACGCACGACGGACATGTTGCGGGGGAGGTGCAGGTTGCCGAGAACGCGGATCTCGACGTCGGTCAGGTTCTGCAGTTTGACGGGCGTGAGAATGTTGCTAGGAGGTCAGCGTTGGCCTTTGCGGTCCCGGCAGGTGGGATACGCACTAGTCGACGCCTTGAGCGAACTCAATCACCGCGTTCGTGTTGCACTTGGCGACCACTTCGTGGATGGCGGGCGTGTCATCGCCGCCGTTCGCGTACGGTACGACACACACCTTGGGCTTGCTGTTGGCGTTTCCGCTCCCATTCCCGTTGCCGTTGTTGTTGCCGTGGCCGTGGCCGTTGCCATTGCCGTTGCCATTGCCTTTGCCATTGCCGTTGCCATTGCCGTTGCCATTGCCGTTGCCTGCCACCGGGCTGGGCGCAGCGCTGGCACAGAGGGCGGAGACGAGCGTGAAGAGGGCGAGGACTTTCATGGTGAGCGAGGCCCGTTGACGAACCGCCAAACGACTATGCGCGCGCGCTTTTATATCGTTCCCCTCCGCGGCCATTCAGCTCTTCGAGCTCGCCGACGCTGCCCCGGGGGGCATCAGCCGCCCGGCCCGCTGGGCCCCGCAGATGGCCGAGCTGATAACAATGGGGCACGCCCGGCCCGGCGGGCCGTCCGACAAGAAGGCTGCTGACCGGGGGGCTATTGTATCAACAGCGAAGCAGACACGGTTGACGCCGAGGGCCCCGAAGGAGCGGCGGTAGGCCGAGGGCGCCGGCACTGGCATTAGCTGGCGAGCACGGATACGAATGACAGCTGTTGTGAGTTGTGTGAGGGCATGGTGAGTGCTGCCTAGTGAGCGGGGGTGAATGAGACCACGGGCAGCTCGCGAACGAGCCATGCGATGAGCAGCGTTTCGGTTGGAAGCGAGTGGGCAGCGCAACAGCAGTCGCCGGAGTGGAATTATGCCGAAAGGCCGAGATAGCGTCCGGGTGGGAGGAGGTCGCCGGGCCGGGCCGCGCGCTCTGCTTGTGTCCGGCCTCCTTCGTGACCTCGTGATTCCAGGATCTTTGACACCTCGAGCTGCAATGGAGCGCAACAGAGCCGCGTGGTGTCTGTGGCTGTGGCGCCCATTGCCCTACTCGGCGTTGGCGCAGCGCTCAACACGCACCTGTCGCAGCCGGCGCTGCTCGGCCCTGGTTCGAGTACCTGGGTCGGTGGACCCCACTGTCTGCCTGCTCGAGCGCTTTGGTATCGCGGGCCGCAGCTGTGGGCGGGCTGCCCGCCCGACACCTTGGCGAGCAACTGGTGGGCCCAGCGGCACGGGTCTTGTCCGCTGGCTTCCGACTCGGCCATCGTCCTCCCGACCTACCTGCCAGGCGAGGAATTGGCATGGTGTCCACCTCGGTGCGGCAGCGTGGGTCCAAGGGGCAGTCACAGCTGGACCATCGCGGGTGGACGTGGTTGTTGACATATGACGAGGGGTAAGAAGAGGCCGAGGTCAGCATCCGTACTTCCGCGGCGGTCTCCACGTGGATTGCATGTGTGTTTCAGGTGGTCACCATGTGTAAGCCATGTGGCATGCGCCACTCCATCCCAACTCGTAGGCAACTGACGGCAAACAAAAGTGTTGTTGTCAATCAACCTCGACACTCCGGAAGCTAGGACCGTTGAAGCGCAACGAAGCATGCGACTCTTGCTTTACTTGGCAAACAGGCAGTGCGTGCACGAGTATGTGTCCGAGGTGGGTTCCCCGGGGACCGTCAGATGAGGCATAGGACCGTAGACGAGGTCATAGGTGTCTGGGGAGATGTGACTGCTGTGGTATCAGACATGAAGAGTCACTGGCATAAACCACTCCCCACTGACATACTCTCCGTCTCCCACCGTCTTGATCGCCACGGGTGTTTTAGTCCTCCTCGCCCTTGCAACGCTCGCCGTCGCCTTCCCAGCGGAAAGCGGCGACCCCGAGCCCGAGGCCGACGCACCAAACACTGCCGGCGCTCCGCCTTCGTGGCCGACCCAGCGGCCTTGGCCATCGGCGTCACGGTGCTGCCGTCGTCGCACAGACCGAAGACCCTGCTACTAACAATGCAGAAACCGCCTGCCACCCCCACGCTTCTGCTACTGGTCTGACAGCTATGGCCAATGGCGCTTCGGCGGGCTATTCGAGTGTTATTTAGCCTTGCCAAGCTGCCAAGCAGAGCGCAACGAGCCTCAGCTCAACGACCCCCATCACTGACCCGTCCCACCCTCCACTGGTCGAGGTTGTCCAAACATCCACAACGCGGTGGAAGACCGCAATCTCAACCCCGCTGTGGGTTCCTAGTGCCACACCCAACTGAACGTGTTTTCTGTGTTGTTGCCTTCGCCGTGTTGCCTTCCGCCAGAGTGCTTTTAAACAGGTGCCAGAGGCAGTAGTCAGTTGCAAGTCAGTTTGTCGTCGAGTTTATCTGAGCTCTGAGAAGCTCGTGCCTTTCCATCTGCACACGACCACGGCCTGGTGAGGAACCGCCGTGTCGGAGAGGTGACAAGTGAGACTGCTGTGGAAGTGCAAGTGGAGACTGCAGTGGAAGTGGCGGACACGGCGGTTGCTGCGGCTCAGTCAATCCTGCGCGTCGTTCCCGTCCCAGTGCTCCTTGACAAGATGCATAGTCAACGACCGCGAATGGTCTAACATTATTGAGTCTTCACCGGTACCGGTGGAAGCTGGTGTGGAGGAGACAGGACCTGCCAAGCTATCCACGGTGAGCACACCGTGAGAGTGGCCGTCGTCGAACAGCCTCCATTCCAGCATTTTAGCGAACTGTCCCCGTCCCACACGCACCCGTCCGGTGCAAGCGCGCGAGCAAGGCCTTCGCGTGTCGCTGATGTGCTTCGCAAACCACGCAGAGTGCCTCCAGGACGGGGGCGATGGCGGTGGCCGTGGTGATACCAGGGTCATCGCGGTGGGAGCTCGTGGCGGCGGCCGCGCGGCGGGGACTGCTGGGCCGGGGACGGGTGGGGTAGCACAGGCGACGGCTGTGACGAGAGAGTCTCCTTGGCCGCGTGCTTGTCCTGGACCTGCTTCTCGTTCCATTCGTACTGCTGGGACGCGGAGCGAGATGCCGTGTCGGACGGCATCTCCTTGACCTGCGCAAGCTCCTTGGAGCGGTCCTGTGAGTGCGCGCGTGTCATGGAGCCCGAGCGCGAGTGCGAGCGCGAGAGCGAGCGCGAGTTGGTCAGCGTGCGCGACAGCGAGTGCGACAGCCGCGGGTGCGTCTGCATCGCCAGGCGCTCCTCCTCGGACGGATCTCTGGACATGACGCTCGTGAGCAGGTCGAAGCCCTGGTTGCGGCCCTCCTCGGCGCCCATCATAATGTCGTCGCGCGTCACGGTGCGCATGCCGGCGTGCGCGTCGCGGACGAAGACGCGTGCGCCAGAGAGCCAGTAGGTTGGGTAGCGTCTGCGGCCCACGTTCTGGGGTGTCAGCGGTGCGCGGGGCAGGGCAGCAGGCTTCGCGGCTCACGTTGATGATCAGGGCCCAGCCCAGCATGAGCAGCGATGAGATGAGGACGATGTAGATGTACCGCCATGAAAGGTCCACGGCAGACGGCATGACGGCGGCGATGAGGGCGGTCGCGCCTGCTCTGTGCGTGTCAGCGCGTGCGGCGAGACGGCAGCGGAGGCCGTAGGCGGCGCGGGATCCCGCGCAGCACTTACGGCGGGTGCACCGTCTTGGTAACCTGCATGACCAGCAGCGACAGCGCCATGGCCAGCGCGCCGTTGAGCCACACGACATGGCGCAGCTCGCCGGTGACGGTCGTCTCCGAGAGCTCGTAGGCGCTCGCGTGCCGGAACAGGCGGGTGACGGCGACGCCGACGAGCGCGCCGAGCACCTGGCCGCCGAGCAGGTGGCGGGGCTGCGCGAGCGGCGAGTCGACCGCGCCGTACACGAGCACGGCGCTCGCCCCGAAGCTCGCAATGATGAGCGGCACGTCGCGGTCGGCAAACGCGGTGCTCATGACAATCTCGATGAGCGCGATGCTGACAAACGAGCCGAGCAAGCTGAGGAGGTACACCTCGTACTGGATCGGGATGAGCGGGAGCCAGCTGAACGGAGGGAGCGGGAGCGGGGCGAACGGGGCCGTGGCCAGCGGCGGGCGCCAGCCGAGGAAGCGCGCGAGCTGCGGCGGCAGGTACGAGCGCACGTCGCGGTGCGTGCTGAAGGCCGCCTGGACGCGGTCGCCGAGCGTGCGCCGCGGCGGCGGGTCGTCGGGGAGGGTGGACGGGGGGGATGTGGGCAGCATGGGGTGGGCGGGGGCGGTCTGCACGAGCGCTGCAGGTCTTTGGGTCAAGACGTCTGACGGAGCAGCCTCGGTTCTGGGTCAGGCGGCGACGGGACACTGGTGTCGGCGACGGGACACTGGTGTCGGCGCCGCGGCGGTCGGAGGCGGGCTGTTGCCGTCGGCTGGGGGGGGGAGGGGGAGTGGAGTGGTAAGCGCTGCCGTCGAGCGTCAGATGCGGCCAGCGATGCCGAGAGCGAGAACGAGAGTGAGAGAGAGTGAGAGAGATACGAGAGATACGAGAGATCAAAACTTTGATCGCAACATCTCAGCCGAGGCCAACCACGCCGCTCGTCGTCGTCGACTGCGAGCTCGACGCCTCGGGCCGAGCGTCGGAGCCCGGTGACGGCATTCCGCATCGGAGTCCCGTCAGGGTCGCCGACCTCCGATCCGGAGAGCCGCCCCCGCGGGTCCCCGGGGCACGTGCGGCGGCTGCGGCGCCGACTTCGGCGACGGAGAACATGCATGGGACGTTGCTGCGGGTGCCGAGGGGAGCTGGAGCGCGCCGAGGGCTGCTGCCGCCGCTGCCGCCGCGAGCGCGCTGCTCGCTGCCCCAGGCGCGCTCCAAGGCGCTCCGCAAGGCGCTCGGCGCAGGCTATCGTAGCCGCCGGCTTGGGCGGCCGACAGCAGGTGGGCTGGCTGCCCACCTCGGGTGAGTCTGCGGCACATGCCAGCTCGGTCCATGCTGCTGGGCCATACTGCGCGCTCTCGCGCGTAAACTACACTATAGGATGGGAGCCGTTATATCTAGGCCGAGGCGGAGTTGTCGTCGGGGACTCTCTGGGCGGCGCGCGCCACAGCCCATGTCGCCCAGGTGGCACATGTCAACTGCTGCTCCGCTGCTCCACTGCTCCATTCGCTTCTCCATTCGCTGCTCCATCCTGCTGCTGTCTCGCCGTCGTCTAAACTATATAAGACGGGATCGATGTATCTCCTTTTATCTAGGCCTGGAGCCTGGCGGGGAGTTGCTTGGGCCCGAGCTGCGGGACGACCAAGTCCGAGTGCTCCTGGCCTCTCGCGCAAGCGGCACATGTCCACTGCAATCCTGCTACTGTTCCATTCTGCGCTGCTCTGCTGCTGCTCCACCTGCGCTCTCTACCGCTGCTCCACCTGCGCTGCTCTACTGCTGCTCTCGCGATGCAACTGCAGGACGGATCCCTTTTATCTAACCCAGGCTACAGCTGCCCCCCAGCCGCCGCGCGCAAGCGACATGTCAACTGCAATCCATACTGCTGCTCCAATCTGCTGCCCTCACGCGTAACTACAATTACAGGACGGATCCCTTTTATCTAGACTAAAGCTTCGCAGACGGCTGCTTGGGCTCGAGCTGCGGGACGACAAAGTCCGAGTGCTCCTTGGCGCGGACCTTGTTGAGGTCGGCGGGCGTGACACCGCGGACCTCGCTGGCAATGTCGTAGCCGAAGCGCTGCGCAGCAGTCGAGCCCTTCTTGTAAAAGGCCGGCTTGCGGAGAACCGAGACGACGCATGAGCCGCCGAGGCCAAGGTTGTGCGCCATGGCGTTGCGCACGTTGGCGACCTGGAGCGGGCCGGCCTCGCCACGGATCTGGAGGGTGAGGTAGAAGATCATGCCGAGGCCGGTGGCGCCGAGCGGGTGGCCCTTGGACTCGAGACCGCCCGAGGGGTTGATGACCCACTTGCCGCCGTATGTGTTGTCGCCGCGGTCGACAATGTGGTGCGCCTGGCCGACGGGGCAGAGCCCGAGCGACTCGTACGTGACGAGCTCGTTGGGCGCAAAGCAGTCGTGCAGCTCAATCACCTGGATGTCGTTGGGGGTGACGCCCGCCTTGCTGTATGCCAGCTTGGAGGCGCGGCGGGCCATCTCGGCGCCGGTGAGCTCGATGCGCGACTTTGCGTCGTAGAGCGCGGGGAGGTCAGTCGCGACACCCCAGCCCGCGACCTCGACGGCGCGGTCCTCGAGCCCGTGCTTGCGGACAAAGTCCTCCGAGGCGATGACGGCGGCGGCGCCACCGTCCGAGGTGGGCGAGCACATGGGGAGGGTGAGGTTGCGGGTGATCTGGCGGGCGGCCTTGACATCCGCGGCGGTGGCGTTGAAGCGGAACTGCGAGTACGGGTTGCGCGTAGAGTGCTCGTGGTTCTTGGCCGCAATCTTGTACATGTGCTCCTGCGTCGACCCGTAGCGCTCGTTGTGCTCGAGACCGGCGGCGCCAAAGATGCGGCCGGCGCCGGGGCCCTTCTCCTTGACGGCATAGTTCTTGCTCTTCTCAATGTCGACGAGCAGCTCGTGCGTGCCCGCGGTCGGCGACACGCGGTCGGGAAACGCGGACCCCAGCGACCCCGGCGCCATCTTCTCAAAGCCCACGGCGAGCGCGCACTCGGCCTGCCCCGACTCGACCGCCGTCACGGCGTGGATAAAGGCCGACGAGCCGGTCGAGCAGTTGTTGTTGACGTTGACGATCGGGATGCCGGTCATGCCGACCTGGTACAGGACGCGCTGGCCGCACGTGCTGTCGCCGTAGACGTAGCCTGCGGCGGCCGTCTCGACGGCGTCGTACGTGACGCCGGCGTCGGTGAGCGCCTTGACGATCGCCTCGACGCCGAGCGAGTCGTACTCGCGCAGGCCGCGGGGCTTGTCAAACTTGGTCGAGCCGACGCCGATAACTGCAGGTCAGCGCGCGCGCGCGCCGCGGGACGCACTGTAGGCCTTGCGGGGCTGGTAGGGCATGGTGCTGAGGGGATGCGGGGAGGAGCAATGCGGGAAGAGCGGGGGGTCCGTGGAGACGTAGCACGGTATAAGTATGACGTGCGAGTGCCGATGCCGGACATGGCCGGCGACCCGGGTATCCGGCTACGCGCGGCGGGTTTCGGCATCGCGCGGTCCACCTGGTGGTGCTGGGCGGCGCGGCGGCGGGCTACCGCGGCAGGCCACGTCGAGCATGGCCTCGTCTGCGCTCGTGTTGACGTTTGCTGCAGCGCGTCAGCATACAGCCGAGCGCGAGCCGTCGAAGCGAGAGCGGGGCGGCCTCCGCACGACCGCGGCGGCCGCGGAGGGGTGGAGCGCATGTCGGCGCGTCCTCGGCGGGCGCGTCGGCGGCGGGCTGCTCACCGCTGGCGATGGCCCTTGCCGCTCCTGCTTGTATCGTAGGGCATGCAGAGCTCTGTCTCGCGGGCCCCGAGCAGCCCTGGTTCGTATTCTGTCCTCGGCAGAATGCATCGCGTTAATCGAGGCGAGCCGCGCAAGCGCGAGCCCCAGCGCGAAGCGCGAGCCCCAGGCAAGTCCCCGGCGATGCCCAAGTCCCAACAGCCCCCTCCCCGGCGTCGCCGTTGTCTCTCTCGGTCTGTAGCCCACGCAGGTCCTCGCGGTCGAGCCGCTGCCCAGTACTTGCAATACTCGCATCGCAACGCGCCGGTATACACTCGCCCCATACATTCCGCTTACTAGTTTACTAGACACAGACTTCCCCCTCCCCCGGTCACAGCCGCGCGTTGCCGCGCTGGATGGCCTCGACCGCACCGCGCACCATATCCTCGACAATCACCCTGGCAGGCAGCACCTCGTTGATGACCGCACTCGCGTCGCCCATGAGGAACGGGTGGCCCTCCATGCTGCGCTCCGGCTTGCGGTCCAGCTCGTGCTGGTGCGGGATGATGCCGCGTCCGGTCAGGTCGGCAATCTCGGCCCCCCGCGTCTCGTTCCACTCGGTGACATACGGCGTCTTCTTGACGCGCAGCGGGCGGCCAGAGTAGATGAGGGTTGTCGTCGTCTCGCCGTGCTTGGCTGACACAATCTGCTTCTTGTGCGCCTCGGGCGCCGCCGCCTCGACCGAGGCCACAAAGCGCGTGCCGACCCACACGCCCTCGGCGCCGTACATGAGCGCGGCGGCCAGCGAGCGGCCGTCGAACACGCCGCCGGCGGCGACGGTGATGACCTGGTTGCCGAGCGACGACTTGAGGCCGCGCGCCTCGTTGACGACCGAGGGGATCAGGATGGAGAACGGCGTCGAGCCCGTGTGCCCGCCGCCCTCGCCGCCCTGCGCGCACATAATGTCGACGCCGGAGGCGATGACGTTGCGGACGTGCTTGGGGTGGCCGATCATCTGCTGTTAGGGGAGAGTGAACTGGAATGGGAAGCGAGGTGGAGTGGAGACGACGACTCCATTGTCCCCGCGAGCGAGGTCTCTCCCGGGCCATCCACCGACGCGATCCCGCGCGCCGCACTCACATTAGCCACATAGACACCCCCCGCATGGAGCTTGTCGACAATGCGCTTCGGGCAGACACCAATGGCGCACACAAACAGCTTGGCCTTCTCCTCGATGATAATGTCAATCAGCTCCTCGAGGTTGCCGTGCGTGTAGTCGTGGTTGGTCTTGCGCGCGCCGCCGCCAATCTTGGGGATCGCGAGGTCGACGCCGAACGGCGCGTTCTTGTCGACCAGCTGCGCCTTGAGGTCTGCGATCTGGATGCGCAGCTGCTTGGGCGTGAGCACCCTGGGGGTTAGTAGGCGGATAGGGACGGGGCGGGGGGGGGACGCGACACGCACAGCCCGCCGATGACGCCGCAGCCGCCGGCGTTCGTGACAGCCGCCGCAAGCTGGGGGCCAGACGCGACGAACATGCCGGCGAGTAGGACGGGGTGCTTGATCCCGACTGCGGTGGTGGTCAGTGGTGTCGGCCGGCGGCGGGGACGCACGGAGCTCGGTGAGCTGGGTCTTGAGCTGGGGCTGGGTCATGGCGGGGCGGGTGGGGGGGATAATGGCGGGGCGGGGGCGAGTAGCGAGGGCGAGGGCGAGTAGCGAGGGCGAGGGCGAGAGCAAGGGACAAGAAAGACAGAAACGCAGTGCAAGTCTCCGCAGGAGATGTACGAAGTAGAACATCCATATGACCCCCTCGCGCTCGCTCTGGGAGAGACAGGTCGGGGATACCGAAACCCGCCACGACGACGCTGCGCGCTGCAGCCCTCCACGAGAACGCGCTGACGACCTTCTATGCCCCCCCTGCCTGCTGGACATGCTTACGGCGCTGCGATCGCGTACGCACCGCATCACATGCTGGCGATGCCCGACGTCCTTGGCGCTGGCAGCTGGGGGGTGCGGGGAGCCGCGGGGTGCGATCGGGCTACACCGACGTGCCGCCGGCAAGCGCGATAGCCGGCGCGGCAGGGGCCTCGTCGAGCTGCGGCCACGACGTCGTCTGGGATCAGTCTGCGCTCCCGGAACTGCGCGATGGAGCTGCGCGATGGAGCTGGGCGAGCTCGGCTGTCTGACTATGCATACACAGGCTGCAATGCTGTCGACCATGGGCGAGCGCTGCGCCTCGTGCGCGCCGCACTCGCCTCTCCCCGCGGCCCTTGCGTCGACGCGCAGCACGGCCGCGCTCTGCGAGCCACGGCAGGCCACAGCACGGCTTACTTGTCCACAAGGAACGGCGCCCTCGACATGGTGTCGAGCTGGTACCCCGTGTTCTTGTCGTCGTCCTCGTAGCCGCGTCCGCGCGGGTCGTTGCTCTGAGTCGTGCTCTCGCGCCAGAGGCCGGAAATGCTGCCCCGCTGCGCCGCCGCGTGTTCTGCTCGAGTGTCAGCCAGCCCTCCCCGGCTCGCGCTCGCGCCTGCGGCAGCACGCACCGTGCGCGTAACGCAGGCCTTTGCCAAAGTGGGTAATGCAGATAAGGCCGTACACGATCGTTGCCGCCTGCGGGAGGGCGTGGGCCAGGACACGGCACGAGCGTGGCCGGGCGGCGGGGACAGCGTCAGCACGGTGCCAGCGGCCAGGCCGCGCGCGGGACGTACAGTGAGCACCATGGAGAATGACGCTGGGGTCGTCAGCTTGCGCCGAGGGCGACAACCCCGCGCGACGGCGGGACGCACTCACAAAAGACGGCCAGCGTGTACCGACACGTTGCGTAGATGTCGAGCATGAACAGGGTTGCCATTTTGTACCTTCCAGTCAGCCTTGGGTGGTGCTGCGGCCGCCTCCGGCACGCTGCGGCCTCTGCGCAGGCACCCACCCAAAGTAGAGCTCGCCGACGAGCAGCACGAACAGCCCGAAGAACATGTACCTGGGGGTGAGTGCTCTGGTCCCACGGCGCGGACTGCGGCGCGGCTGTCGCGGCCGCGCCAGCGGCTTACAGTCTGTTCTCGCGCTTGAGGGCCCAGGCGAGGAGGGCGAGGTTGGGATACAGGATGGGTAGGGCAATGACGGTGATGACGCTGGGGAGCGGCAGCGCGGCGCGGCGCGGAGCACGTCATGTCAGCTGTGGTCTGCTTGTGGTGACGGCGGCCTTGTGGTGCGGGCTGCAGCGCGCGAGGCTGCGAGGGTATCCTTCGAGCACTGCTCGACGCGGCGCGGCGCAGCAGGCCGGTGCCGGCGCTGAGCCCCCCCTGCGCCGCGCCGAGCCCCCCGCGCCGCGCCGAGCCCCCCAGCGCCGCGCCGAGCCCCCCACTCACAGATCAAACGTGCGCCGCCACATGAGAGGCACAATGATAATGTACTGCGGTCAGCGCGTCCGCGCCGCGCCAGGCCGCACGCGCTGCGACGTACCAGCATGCAGAAGACGAGCGCAAAGAAGCAGAGCAGCTTGATGAGCGACATGCACGTCTGGTAGCGCCTGTGCGCGCCTGTGGGTGAGCTCTCGCCGGGCCCAAGGCCTAGCTCTGCTGCTGCTGCTCCCACCGCCGACCTCCCCACTTACGCTTGAGCTCAAGACTCGCGTTGATCATGCGGTACACCTCCCAGCCAAACTCCTCGTACAGCCTGCGCGCGACGAACATGAACAGGGCCATGGAGACGAGGATGACCACCGGGACGGTGACGAGGATGGGGAACAGGACGGCATAGATTGTGCCGCGGCCAGTGCAGTCCTGCGGGCATCAGAAGAGGGGCTGCTGGGCCACGGGAACGGCGAGGCAGGCCGCAGAGACGTACCCAGCCCCCGCCGGGGAGCTCGTTGCACGCGCTGGCGAGGTCGAGGCCGCTGACGGCCAAGCGGGTCTGGTACACCTCGACGGCGGCCCAGGAGAGGAGGAAGAGCTCGAAGACGAGGTGCAGGAGGAGCTGGCGTCAGTGTTGGGCTGGGCAGAGCGGCGGCCTGCGCGCGTCCCGTCGAGACTCAGTGCGACACAGAGCGACCCAGTGGAGATGCAGAGCGACGTAGTGGAGATGCAGTGCGACGCAGCGCGACGAGTGCGACGCAGTCCCCCCTCGCCCGACCCACCTGCACAACATTGTGCGCGCGCAACGCGTCGAACGCGTACACGAGGGAGAACAGGCTGCCGTCAGCGGACGCGGCGAGTAGCGCGGACCTCGAGAGCACAAAGGTAGTCATGTACAGCGCGCTGCCACGCAGGCTCGGGATGCCGACCCCGGCGCGTATCTGCCGTCAGCGCGCGTCGCCTCCTGGCGGCTGCCTGCGCGCTACCGCGCCCGCCAGCGCACCTCGAGGATGATAAAGGCGGCGATGACGAGGGTCGTGACGAGGAACGACTCGATGGCGGCGACGAGCATGTAGAGCCTGTCGACGGGGGACAGGTGGAGCGCGCTGCGCTGCGTGCTGTGCGGCGTGGGGCCATGGCGGCCGTGCCGCAGGGGGACGCGCGCGTCGTCCATGGCGTGGAGCGCGCGCGGCGGGCAGTGAGTAGGCAGAGGCAGGGGATACCGTCGCGAGTCTGGGCTGCGTCGTGGTCGTGGTGGTCGCAGCGAACGTCGAGCGAGGTGTGGGACTCTCGTCTCGGAGAGGTGCCGCGGCGGCAGCGAGTATAAGTAGCCCGCGCGAGGAGCGCTGCTTCTGCACAGCACAGCACAGAGCACCGCAGAACCACCCCGTCCGCTCCACAGCGCGCACCGCAGAGCGAGGCAGGAGCGCAGAGCGAAGCAGGACGCAGAGCAAGAGGAGCGGCGGGTGCGCTGCAGAGGAGGACGAGCTTGAGACAAGAATGTGCGCCGAGTCCTGTGCGCCGCCTTCGACGCCGAGATCTGCGACAGCAGTGCTGGCGCGGCGCCGAGGCCTCTGCCGCGCTACCGCCGCCGCTGCCCGTCTGCCGGAGGCGATGCACGGGTTCGAGACCGGGTACGCAGCGGGGTCGAGGCCAGGGGGGTCGAGGGGGGTCGACGGGGGTCGAGGGGGGTCGAGGCGGGGTCGAGGCGGGGTCGAGGCGGGGTCGAGGCGGGGTCGAGCGCGGCGGGGTCGGCGGCGGCAGAGCCGTCGTGGGCGTGTGTGCGCGCCGAGCCCAGCGCGGAGCAGCGTCTCACGTAGCCAGCGGCCACGCCGAGCGCGGCGAGCACTGCAGTGCCGCCGTCGCCGCTGTGGCTGCTGTCGCCGCCGAGTCCGCTGTCGCCGCCGAGTCCGCTGTCGCCGCCGAGCCCGCTGTCGCCGCCATCGCCGCCATCATAAGCCCACCGGCGGAGACCGCCGAGGACCCCGAATGCCGCCCCGCCGACCACCGCCGACCACCTCCCGCGCTGCCGGCACCGAGCCCCGCTGCGCCGTCAGCCCCATCCCCGTCGGCGACGGCGAGTGCGCGCCGCGTGCACACCGAGCCCGCGCGCTCCGCGGCTCGTACTCGCCGCGACGGCTCCCCCACCCCGCGCGGGGCCCCGCCGGCCCGGCAACGCCAGGAGCCGGAGCCGCTACCGACGGCAACGCGGCGGCCAGCGACGTCCTGGACGCGACGTCTGGCCCCACGATGTCGATATCAGCAGCGTCTCTCTCTCGCTCTCGTAGATCAACCCCCTCGCAGCCTCCTGCTCTCGCCGCCCCCCCGCGCAGCCTCTCCCTCTCGCCTCTGCTCTCGCCCTCGCTCTCGCAGCCTCCCCCATGACCAAGATGATCCCCTTTGACGCCGAGTCGGCGGCCATGGCCAGCGGCTTCCTGTCGCGCTCCGCCTGGGGCCGCGTGCTCAGCACAGTCACCACGCCCGTCGAGATGGAGCCGCTCCCGCCGCTCAACGCAAGGGGCGGCCGCACAGTGCCCGCCGACGGCTGGCGGTCGACGTACGCGATCGACGTCGTCGAGGGTGCGTCGCCGGTGGGGGCAGCCAGCGTGCTGACAGCGCAGACATGTGCAGCCCGATGGGCAACCTGCACGGCGGCGCGACGGCGACCATCGTGGATACGTGCGTGCTGGCGCGTGCGCGGCGCTGACAGCTCCAGCATCACGTCGGCGTCTCTCGCGTGCCTCACGACCCCGACGTTCTGGGGCGGCCTCATGCTGTCGGGGGTGACGATTACGCTGGACATGCAGTACTATAACGCGGCCCCGGTGTGGGTGTTGTGCGCGCGGGGCCGTCGTCTCGGCGGCGGCGCCAGCGCGGAGCGCGTCGTCTCGGCGGCGGCGCCAGCCGGAAGCCAGCTGACACCGCAGAGGGACCAAGATGAAGCTGATTGTGACCGTCGAGCACGTCGGCGGCTCGCTGGCCAACCTCCGCGGCGAGGTGAGTGCCCCCGCCGGACCCTGCACCAGACACCCACCGCCTGTGCTGACAGACGCAGCTCGTCGACTGGGAGACGGGCAAGAAGATTGCGAGCGGCACGCACGTCAAGACCTGGCGGCAGATCGGGGGCGGAAAGCCTGCCTCCAAGCAGGCAGCACGCCCGGCCAAGCTCTGAGCGTGGGGGAGGGGGAGG